>JAQGAF010002124.1:0-24831 GCA_034687865.1 Kryphioiulus occultus | reverse complement strand
TGGACGAAATTTGTCGTTTTTAATTCACATCGTTCTAGACCTTGAGACGTTTAAAAGCGCCCTTTGCAGGCTGGAAAGGTCTCTGTGTTTTTTCGCAAACCCCTGAATGGTATTTTCCCAGCAACGCCGTGAAGTTCACAAGGGTGGCCAACGTACGAGGGGCAGCTGATAATTTCTTCAAAACATGGCATGTTTGTAAAACGTATCGGCAACAACACATCATACGACCATCATTTTCCCAAATCGATGGTGCCATCATTGGCACCACCAACATCATTGTTGAAATTGATTTCGTTGATTCAATTTGAATTCGAATACAATTTAGGGATGCAAAGCTATCAGCCCAACGGCTAGTAGAATAATTGTTTCAGTGTCACTTACCGCTGCTGACCAAACTGACTGTTGATTCGCAATGTGAGAAAGAGTGGTTGGCATTTTCAACGAACCCTTTCGTGTTTTCTTCGGGTTGATTCTGAAATCAATGGAAAGATCAGACCAAGATTTCAGAATGCAGATATCGTGCAATGTCGCACTTACCATAAACCAAACAATATAAGACAACAGAAGAGTCCAGAAAAATAACTGGTGCATTTTTACGACAGCAAAATTCGGTTGGTCTTCACTAGTTTAAAGTTGGGCATGTTTTAATATTTGAGTATGTGTTAAAATTTGCCAATACACTAATCTGATGATAAGCTATCAGCTTTGAAGAGTAAATTATTGTTTTCCTTGCAAACAGCAATTACAGTCAGTATACAGCAAACAGTGTACTCAGATAAAACCTTTGTTGGTTTTACTCTCACAAACCTTAGCTCAATATATATTAGCTGAATATCCTGTCTAAACTAATAAAGTAATAAAATTAAACTGATTACATGCTTACAGCTAATTGCAGATCTTAAGGGAGAATAACAATTACTAATCAATAATTTTTTACAGGAAATTAATAACGAATAAATAAACTGATTTCAATTAAAAACTTAACCCAATGAATTATGCCGCTCACTTACTAAAAACACGCACTATAATAAAAACACTTATTAAATATTATGCAAAAATATTTAAAGGATACAGTACAAGTTAGTACATCAATGAAAAACAGAAAAAGAAACGCGATTGGAAAGAAACCAATGATAAATAATTCAAGTAAACGGAAAAAAATTACAAACCTGGTATCCGATCGAGAAAAATTAAGCAAAAGCTACACGTAACTATAAATCCGGAAGATTTATTGGTAAGAGCACGGGTAAAATAAAAACCAATTTATATTAATAACAGAAATAAAACAAAGAAAGAACTTTTGAATTCATGAAAAATTTAATTTGCAAGATTGAAGAAAGAATATCAATCGCCCAATTTTAGAAACTTCCTTATATAACTTAGGAGATTTTATATTTGATTTATTTCCCCACGGAAAAAAGGGAAATAGGCGAAAAGAATTGTTGATTTATGAGAGATACTCCATATTACGAACAAACCGAATTAGCGCGGATTATTGAAATTACTCGAATGCGAATTATTGAATTTAAGCGAATTATTAAATCAAAACGAAAATTTGAAATTTCGCAAATTGTCGAAAATCCCTCCAGACTTTACATGGTCTATTGAAATTAAATTGAAATTTACTATTGAATGTCATCCTGTCAAAAAAATAAAATGTTCCGTAGCATTCTGTTAGAATAGAAATTAAACAAACGAAAATTCCGAAACCAATATCCTGTCAATTTTAAAAATACGAGAGAAATCCTATCGAGTTTAAATTTACAATTACGCTTATTTAAAAAGTTCAAAATTATACACAAAAATAAGCACCCTGTTAAAGAAATTATTTAGAATATACCCAAGGAGGTTATATCCTGTCAAATTAAGTTACAATAATAACCCATCCAAAATATTCGAATTCATGCTAAATTTAGCGTCCTGTTAAAACTTTTATAAAAACTTAAAACAAAAGGGGTTTATCCTGTCGAAATTACCTGCTAAAATAAATCTAAAAAGCAGTGTGTCTTATTTTGTACTAAGATATTTTAAAAGAATTTGGAAAAATTTATAGAGCGAAAACGGAACATTTAATTTCCGAATAAATCTAAAGTGGTTACTCAAAATTGAAACCCCAAGAAATTGAAACCGAAAAACTACGACGATTGTGACCCATGAAACTTTAATTGAAAAAATCGAAAAACGTGAAAATGAACTGACTTGTATTGTATGTAAACGCAATAACTGAATCACAAATAATAAAAACTGTATCAACTATAAAAACCAGAATTATTGAAATTAACCTAAACTCGAAATAAGAGAAATCCAGAGAGTGTAGAGCTGTTATAGAATTCATAAATGTCTTTGTAGTGTCGTATTTGGAAATACGAAAGTGTAAACCCTTGTATGAACCTGGCCACACGTTAAAAAATCGGTCCACAGACAAATGCATGTGTTTTAGCCAAGGAGGGCAGTGTAAGGAAATACACAAAAAACGACACAGTGATCCAAAAACATATAGGCGATAGGAAAATTAAACCATTTGCAAGCTACCCAGCCAAGCTTTGCCTCAATATTTTGCACATTTCCTGAATTTCTTACAATTTATAAAATTTTACCAAATATTTTTCAAAAATGCTGACGTATCAAATCTACTGCCGACCTACACGGTCAGTGTTACTGGCATAATTCCGGTACTGATGAGAAAGGAACATCAATCCATAAGTATTACGCAAATTACACAATCAGTATTAATGTCCGTATTTGTTGAAACTGATAGTATTTCTAGCCGTGTAGGGTCCCCATATGAAAGAAGATGTAATGTAATAAAATTGCTCTCAATGCTGCTCAATCTTATTCTCATTTCTACTTCCCGACCCTACACGATCAGTGCTACTGTCATTATTTCGATACTGTCAGTATCACACTAACAGTAAATTATCCGAAAAATCGGATAATCGTCTATATCAGTATATATCGTATATTCTATATTGTATATTGAATCGTCTATATCAGTATTAACGTCCGAATTTGTTGAAACTGACAGTAATAATGCTAGTGCAGTGGTCCATTCGGCCATGGTTTATTATTGGACAAAAAACGTTCCCAATTCAAGATGGAGTCAAAATGGCTCTGCCTAAGCCTTCACCGAGCGATTTCAACTGCTTGCATCATGGATCGCAGCTACCGTTTCAGAAGTTAATAACTGAAATAAAAGCGCGTGAGTAGCCAGTCTCAAAATCGATTACTGTCATCTAAAATTTCTCGTTTTCCCTCAGTTAATTTCTATTTTCCTCTCCATTTGCAGGTGGAAAATTTCGAAATTGGCTCGCAAATGGAACTGTCTGCTGCGAGTCTCGTCGCGTCTCGTCAAATCTCATTGTCGGACGAGTCCATTCTCAGCATTGGCAAGCAGGATGGCGCCAAAGAACTCTCTGGTGCGTTCCACAGATATTTTATTTTTGAAGTGTTTCTTCCGTTTCTCAGCTTTCTGCGTAAATCTCGACATGTGCCCTGCGGAGACGCATATTTGAGATGACGATAATCAGGACTCGAGGTACACACGTAGGTCGATGGGCCGCTAATTAACGGTATAATGAGGGTGAAGCTGTTGTTTCGTGAGTAGTCTTAATGTTCCATTTGTCGGTTAAATATGGCAGAGGCTCAGTCGTTCACACTTTGCAATTTTATTTACGCCGAGGCTGGCGTCCGATCGTGGCAATTTCTGGCGTGTCATGAGCGCGACAGTGTCGCCCGTGCTGGCCCCGGTTGAATTTGGCGAGGCGGAGAAGTTTTCGGTGTGAAAATTGGGTAAAAAGCCAACTGTCTTCGTTGGCCAAATCAGGCCATTGCCGGTGGCGCCACCTATTACTCCCATAAGTTTCCTCGCACCATGCCATGAATTTACCTTCGTCACAAAAACGTTTTGAAAACCGTAATTAAAATTATGTTCTTGGTGACAGCTATCGGGTCGTTTTGCTTTTTATACCGAATTAGCCGTTTTGATTTCGCACTTCGTTATTTCCCTCTCGTAGCTATCCTATGAGGGTTTGATTACTTCGCCCAATGGCCTAGTTTCCAGTTGTCAAGTCGACCCTATCACCTCCAAATAGGGCCAATAGATAGTCGCTGTTTGTTACTACCCTGCTGTCGCACGGACTGCTATATGCCTAGTAATATTCAGATACTTCAACTCCCGGGGACCAAACCAACATCTTTGATTTTATAGATTTTCTTTATCTGAACTGAGGGTTCATAAATTATGCTAGACCTAAGCTATCATGCTAAGACCTAAATTATCATGCAAAGACCTAAGCTAATCAGTTATTTTCCATTCTAGGATTATTCATTTTACGTCTCTGGTGTCGAAATTCAGGGTTGCCACAGGACCTGGGAAAGTCGGTATACGTAACTGCCCCGGGAAGCAGGGAATTTTTAAATGTTTCAACAAGTCAGGTTTCCTAAATCTTAATGATATATGCAATCCAGCACATTGAATGTTGACATTTTGTCATGTCTAAGTTGGCCAAAGTAAGATTATGTCAGGCTCGGTTCCAGGCATTTAAGGATAAACTGAAACAAACGTAAAGCCACGCATCGCTTAACTTGAGCTTTCATCTTTTCTGCCATTTTAGGCAACACATATTACACATTGTCATACTAGACAGTTTCTGATTCATTTTAAAGTCACAGTAAACACACTTTGATACAAAAATTAATTCATAAATAATGTCAATGGCAATATTGCTTAAACACATTATTTGTATTCAAGGACGGGTTCTTTTCACTTCATATTGGACTATGAGAGAACCCTAAAAGTCAGAGAGAAATGCAATTTTTAGCCTAAGAAACCTGGGAAAATCGGGGGATTTTGTCACTAAAGCTGTGAGAACCATGAAAATTTGCCCGCATGCATTGCCAAATTCGTTTCGAAAGAAAATTAGTGCTTGTGTGCCAGGTGCACTGATCTTATTTGATTTTTGGATTTCTCAGATGCAATTTATTGCAGAATTGACAATAATGGAAACAAAAACCTCACTGCTGCGCTGAAGATTCCAAAGCTCGGTCTAGTTATGATAGGACAAGAAGACGGTGGAGGACATGTCCCACTGACGAATAAACGTTTTGATCTGTTCCTTGATGAGGGCATGGGAAGATTTGACATAAGCAGATATCTAAGCTAGGGTTAAGATAGGTAACCCTACTTAGGTTGTAACTGTAAATCAAAGCTGTAAATTGTCGCAGCTTTATAAATTATTTACCATTTGTGTTTAGTGTATGTGAAACGAAGGCAGTACTAGTGATGAAAAATTATAACTCTTTGTGTTGTACATTAGATAAATAACAAACAGTTAATGGCGAAGGGTAACTGAAACAGTTACATTGTCAGTGTCATCTTCGTAACAGGTGTATTTAGTACCAATAAAATGTTGTAGTATTGGAAATTTACAGTTAAATGTAAAATGAAATGTGATAATTGTCGATGTAATCTTTGTAACATTTGGTTTGTTTCGCTACATTTTATGTCCAAGATTCGTAAGTCACTCATTTCATTTTTTTTTTCAGAGATTTTTCGTTTTTTCTGGCGGTAATCTTTGGAGCTGTGCATAATATTGGCATACAGGGGTGGTAATCATGTCTTCTAGTAGTCGGGTGAAGCGGCTATTGAGGAAGATCGAAAATCTAAGAGGTGAGAAACTTGGACTGAAAACTCTGTATGGCCTTTATCATCGGCAGTAATGAGCAATGGTTATATCGAGGTTTATTTGATTTTTTAGGTAATCAGAGTAAGAAGCGAAGAGTTAGTGGCAGCGATGCAGAATCCAGTAAAGGTTCGTACGATTATAATAAACATAATTGTCTAACTTGCAATTAGTATTGGTGTTGTGTGTTTGAATATTTGTTTGACCAGTGGATTGTTGAAGCTTGAACATAGTTCATCATCTGTATCGATTTTGTTACTTTATAGGCAGTTCCAAGGTTTGGACTCCCAAATCTCTGGGCGATATGCCAGTTGCTAACATTTATAATAGCACGTCGAGAAGTCCACCAGCAGAGGTAAGTTACATATTTTTTGAATTTTGGCATTTAGTTGTGAGTGTTAAATTTAATTCATTTAATTCTAGACGATTTTGCAATATTGTATTCATTGCTTAAAAACGCTTGTTTAAATCTTAAATTTCTTTTTTCCAGCTGTTTAGAAAAGATCTTATCAGTGCGATGAAATTGCCTGATAACGAACCATTGTCACCGGAGGAATATTGGTTCATCTCGGATGCATGGAAGCAAGAATGGGAGCGGGGAGTTCAGGTCCCAGTCAATCCTGAAGCCTTACCTATATCCTCAGTGAGGGTTTTACGGAAAAAAGACAAGTCTGCCGACTTTAAACTGTACGTGATTGTTGATGGCGTTACATATTTTATAACTCGTATTATGTTGATAACGTTGTTTGAAAAAATTCTTCGTTGTGTTTTCAGTCCTAAAAAGATGGTTCGTATCACACATGACGAATTTTTCTCGAACGAATTTCATCAAATGATAAATGCGCCTGCACTGGCGGAGAAAGTATGTCGTTATGATCTGGACGATTGCGATCTTCATTGGCTGATTGCCATCAATGAACATAGACAGAATTTTGGTACATAGTGGTTTGACTGTTTAATATTTTATTGAGGTTTAGATGTTTCACTTTATCGCTAAGTTATACTCTGTTATTATTTAAGGTGTTCCGCAAATTAAGGAATCTTCGATGGAGACTGTTATGGAAGTTTTTGAAACTCAGGTGTGTGTTTTGGACTTACCGAATATTTTCATTCAATTGCATTACTCTCGTAGTAAGTATTTATACTGTTATTCAGTGCTACGAAAATATGCAGGAGTGTATTCTGGCTGAAGCAGGCTTAGGGATTGAATATGACGAAGATGTCATTTGCGATGTTTGTCGTTCGGTGAGTAATTCAGTTTATATTTGGCAACTTCGGATGGTGTATTTTTGACCGAGATGCATACTTCTTTACTTACAATGTTAATCTTTGTGTTGTACATTTACTTCAAGATGGTGATTTTGTAGTTGAAATTGTGTTGCTAAACGGTGTACCAACTTTTTTAAGTTTTTATTTTAATTCGGCTGAATGTCTTTTCTATAGCCGGATTCCGAAGAAGGCAATGAAATGGTTTTCTGCGATTCTTGTGACATCTGTGTTCATCAGGTTAGACGCCAATTTTTGCCCTACGAGACGTACATATTTCATACTCTATGACATTTGTCCAATTGCCAATTTAGATAAAATGGCATTTTTCCATACGTAAATTTATGAAATATCGTTTTTTATGAACTGGTACAGACTCCGTACATTACATTTTGAATTTCTATCGTAGGCCTGCTATGGAATTACTGCAATACCGGAAGGTAGCTGGCTCTGTCGAACATGCTCACTGGCTATTAAACCGAGTTGTATATTGTGTCCAAACAAGGGCGGAGCGATGAAATCCACGAGGTTTGAATCTGGACAATTTTTCAGTTATGTTATTACATGAAAGCAGTTTTCATATCTCATTTGACAAGATGTACTTTTAATTTTGTAGGAGTGGTCAAAAGTGGGCTCACGTAAGCTGCGCGCTTTGGATCCCAGAAGTTAGTATTGGCTGTGTGGAAAAAATGGAACCTATCACCAAAATAGCTCATATCCCGGTATGTTAAGTTGATTTGTTTTGTTTGCTTTATCCCAAGACATTTGATGACAATAATAAAATGTGTTGGTCTTTTTCAGCCTAGTCGATGGGCTTTAATTTGTTGCCTGTGTCGGGACAGACTAGGAGCTTGCATTCAGTGTTCGGTTAGCAATATAATAAACTTACGCAGAATTGACTGATAAATTCACTGTAATATGCGTAACGAGTAAATTCTTGTTGGTCCTATTAAGGTGAAATCTTGTAAAACTGCATATCACGTCACCTGCGGATTCCAGAATGGATTAGACATGAAAGCTTTGGTCGAAGATGAAAATATGCAAGATGAGGTTAAGCTTAGAGTGAGTACTAAACAATACGTCGTTCAGGTACGAGCATAGCTCTGAATCGCTAATAATTTATTGAAAACTTTGCAGTCATATTGTCCCAAGCACAGCAAAAATAAAAACTCCACTGACTCGTCTGATTCAGACGAAGAAGATGAGGAAAATTCAACCACGGCTGCTTCCCGGAAGGAGACTAGTGATGATAAAGCAAGCATTAGGGCTAAAAGGTAGGAAAATTGTAATTTTGGGTATCTGATCTTGGATGTCTAGTTTCTCAGTGGCAAATGAGAACATGTATATCGAAGAGCAAACTTATTTGAAAAAATTGGGATAGATTCGTTTTAAAATAAGTTTGACTTTTTCCTGATTTAACTTTTGTTCGAGGTGTCCGATTATATCGAGATTATCGAAAACTAAACTTTGCAGTAATTGTTGTTTGTCACTTGTTTAGAATACAACAAATTGAATCTGCATTTTATAAGCATGTGGCAATCTCGGAAGTTGTGGAAAGTTCAAAGGCCTCTGTCGATGTCGTGGAGTTAATTTATCAGTATTGGAAACTTAAACGGAGGGTCAGTATCTCGTTTCGCATTCTCTATTATTTTCTCTTACGAAATTTTGAATTCTCAGACGACTTTTCGAAACTGGTTTCTGATATTTGTTCGCATCGTTCCAGGCCGCATTTAACAAGCCATTGCTAATACCTCGGTCTGGCGAAAATGACGCCCTCGGTCAAGAACAAGAGGATTGCTTGTATGCAAGAATGAAGATGTTTGTCCATCTGAGGCAGGATTTGGAAAGGGTGTGTATAATTTGTATTGTTACTCAATATAATTTTCCCTGATTCACGATGTTGCCCATTATGTCCTTGTTGCAAATTTATGCCGTTGTGTACACTGAGCTTTTTTTTTTGGTGTTTTTTAGGTCCGCAATCTTTGTTACATGGTTACCCGCAGAGAAAAGCTTTCTCGTTCGTGGTATCGTCTACGGGAGCAAGTTTTTCAGAAGCAGATAGCCGTCATGAACGACCCAGAGGTGCAGCTGACAGAGGAGGAACAGCATTCTGTCGTTCATGCGTGCCACGGGAAAAATATCTATGATCGCCTTTACTCTCACAATGCCAACTGCTGCGTCACGGAAGAGGACAAAGCTGGATTAGACGGTGATAAAACCGCGCTGGACTCTAGTGGGTTGGACAAGGGACAGCGGCGGCAGAGAAGTGCCGGCGGTGAAAGGCAGCCAAACCCCTATGCCAAAACCTATTATTTTAGCGGTGTTTCCGTCCGGTCTCGGAGAAGATCCGGAGGTTCTGCCGATGTGCAAGATGCGAGCGAAACCAAAGATGATAGCATAAAAATTGAAGCCGAATCAGCTAGTCATGCAGGCAGTGGGGATGAGTGCGGCGGTCAAGAGCAGATGACCGTCGACGAAGCTCCTGTGGGCGGCGAGAAAATGGAAACTGACGAAGCTTGTTCGGTTAAAACTTGCGCGGTCGAAGAGGAGCTTTTGCAGCAAGAGACCGATGCCTCTCAGTACTCGCCAGGTCCCACCGTCAAGCAAGAAACAGAGGCAGCTGATGATGATAACGTCGATGCAGCTTTGACGGGGACGGAAAAGGGCACGATCCCGACGTCCAAATTTGGCAGGAAGATAGAGCTCATCGACCCGCCTTTGAACTTCAATCCGATGAAATCCAAGGCTGCAGTTCACGAGCATTCACCCAAAGGCCGCCTTCGCAACGGATGCCACGCTTCGAAGCCGGACAAGAAATCGGATCCGCGAGAACACAAGGAGTGCACGAACCCGAGGGACGATGCCAAGGACGACGTGGGCCGTGACACCTCGTCCAAGGAAAACGTGGAGCGACTGTCCGGGGACGGCGTCGCAACGCAGGGCAAGTCCGACAAGAAGTCGCTCGGCGAGGAGAAACTCGACGGGAGCAACTTGAGCCGGCGGCACCGCAACAACGCCAAGCTCCTGAAGATGCAGCAAGCGCTTCTGCAGAAGTCGCCCAGCGAGAAGACCACCAGTCCGAAGAGCAAGAACAAGAAAACTAGTCCCACGTGCGGCGAATCCATGCAGTTCAAAGACAAGATGCGGCAGGAGAGCGCCAAGCTCCACGAATCTCTGTTCTCGAACGCGCTGAAGGGCTCGCTGGCCGGCTACAGGATACCGAAGAAGTCTCGCAGCGAATCCGAGAGCGACACCAAGCAGGAGGATGAGGTTCACTTGTTACAGCAGCAGCAGCAGCAGCAGCAAACGCCGCAATCCCCTCCGCCGCAGGTTCCTCCTGTGCCACCTCACCAACCCGCGAATCCGGTCAGTTTTCCAGTTTGGAAGGAGCATAAAGGCCAGGCCGAAGTACCCACGTTGACTCCGCAAGCGCCGCCTTGGGCCTCCAACATGGCCGGCTCCTCGAAGGGCACGGGTCTATTGCCGACACCCTCGCGGCCGCCCATCCCCGTTGAGAGGAGGATGACGCGACAGGAGAGGAACGTGGACGAGCTGCTTTTACCGCCGTCTCAACTGAATGGCAGAGACAACGGGTTCTCGCCTCGGCTGGTGATCAAGCTGAGGAAGGACCCGAACTACCCGGAGTCTCCCAGGTGGCGGCGGGACGGGGACGTCCAAGACGTGGGAATCTACGACTTCAAGGGGGAACAGAATGAATCTCCGCCCAATATCCGCCTCAAGCTCAACGCCGCTTTCGACAAGTCCCGATTCGAACACTCGCACCGGCCGCCCCCGCTCGGGGCGCCCTGCCTGATGTCCGACTTGCACTCGCCGAACAAGCGCGGCGGCAATAAGTATTCCATGAGGACCAGGGCGGGTATGGACATGCAGCCGCTGAACTCCAGCTACAGCTGATGGGGACACCCCTAAGGGGATGCGAAAGTAAATGGCCAGAAATTTTTAACCAGAGCGGGCACGTGGATCTTTCTCGAATCCCGCTTTCACGAGCAGACACCATTCGCACACATTCGCTCGCTGCCGCAGGTAACAATACAAAGTTAAGGAAGAGTCCCACCCACATAACCGACTTATAGAGGCGGTATGCCCACCGTGCAATAAACGAGAGCTAAATTTTGTTGAAATAAGGTATTATAGAACCAAAATTTATTTTTTACCTGCTAGAATGATAATTTCTCTACTGAATATCTAATTCTCCCAGTTATATACACGAGGATCGTACCGATAGTAACGTAAAACGTTTTTTTTTTAATTCACTTTTTATTCTACAGCATTGAGATTTTACTTTTAGTTCCTACATCCTTTTGGGACACGAAACTAATTTTCAAAATGATTCCCATCCATTTAGATGGCTCACGCCATCTTGAAGCAAAAGCACGTTTGCCCGCATGGTAAATATGGATAGGTGAATCTGCGCAACAACAAAACATTGATGCTGTTGGACATGGCGCATACTTAATTGAAGTTTCCTGAAACGCGGCAGCCATTAACATTAAGAAACGAAAAGATTGCAAATAATGAAACTGGCAAGTATGGCAGAAAACACTCACTGGTAGTCACTTTTAATGGTAATTATTAATAGCACGCTGTCCACAAGCAGAAGTCCTTCTGAATCCAAAAAAATCGTTGCCATATCTGATTTTCACTGTTTTCAGCTGATGTGAGGCCGTTCAAATTGATGGGGTTTATTTTGAAAAATAGTTTCGTGTTCCTAGTGGATGTAGTAGCTAACATTAAAAATCTCAGATGCTAGAATCATAAGCGAGTTTGCAAAAAATGTTTCGCGTTACTTTCGGTATAGCTCTCGTCAGCACTAGCTGTCATAAATTCGCCGTTTTAATGACGTATTTGAAGAAATTATGCTCTGTGGTTTTTGGCATGCTTGGTAAGATCAACTTAATGAGTTGAGCATAGGGGTTGGTGCTTTTCTTCGCAATGATCCAAATTGTGCGCCTATCGTAGTTGTTCGTGAAGCAATTTTCAAAAAGACAACCGAAGTGTCCGCTAGCGTCCATGCCAAATGGTGAAATTTCACTTTATCTCCCCTCTTAAATTGTATTTTAAGAGGAGTAACGTGCCGGATGCACTCGCTTAGTTTCTCTCTCAACCCCCCGATTTTGTACATAAATTATGAACGATTGTACATATAAATATATATATATATATATACCGGAATTAGGCTGTGTCTGGTGGTGGAGATATGCCAGACCAAATAAACCCCGTGGGCAAACACCCGTAAATTCATCTGAAAATGTAGCTGCGATTCATCATATTCGCTCGGTCTTCCTCAGTTTATTTTATCCCGAGCCTTCATCCTCCTCATTTTACCTTCCCGGCCTTTGCTTCAAGGACGGGTTATAATTTCACTCGGTGCCCAAGCTCTGTTTGCAGCTCCTTCACCCATATTTTTCTCGGTCTTCCGAGAAAATGTACGGAAAGCACGATTCGGTCAAAATTTGATGAAATTTCTAATAGTGGGCTTGTTTTAGCACGTAAAGGTCAAAAGTTTATGAAATTATTTTCCTCCGCTCCTTCAGCCTGTTACTGAATTTCTAAAATTTAAAGTTCACCCTGTGTTTTTCTACTTTGCTTTCGATTTTTAAATTCTACGTGTGTTTTTACTTTATTTTTAACATTTTATTACTTTAAGCTGTTCCAGAACCCTATAGCATCAATCAGAATTACGTTTCGAGAAAACAAAAGTAAATAAAAATGTAACTTAACCAGTTATTCAGCAGTACACGCTTAAGGGCCCAATTGCTCCAATTATGGTTTAATACCTTGCCTCATACATTCATTTTATTTCATTCCAATCTCTATTACTCTGTGTCTCTGTCAAGGAAAGACAAAATTTGTCACCTAGAAGCTAAAACTAAGACGCAACTAGTCAATTTAATTGATTATTTTCATTGGTTTGCTCAGGATGTAATTCTGAAAATTTAACATTTGAGGTATCGTCTCTGATTGAGAAACTCAAAATATGGATCCATTTCTTTTTCTCATTTAAATATTTCTTAAGTTCACTAATTTCGTTCTTATATTATCAGGGTAATTTAAAATGTTGTTTAATCAAGTGGTTATTGCTGTTTCAAAATATCCATTTATATAGTTTTAACTTGCTATTTATTTTCTTTTACCATTCAAATTGAACCGAAAATGAAATTGCCTTTTGAATTATTTCCACATTTACTAATTATAAAAAAGTAAAGGATGAATTTTTATGCGATTACAAAATTAAATCTTAAGAAAGTCTACACCGGGCCAAATTAAGTCCTTAAAAGTATAACGAAACAAATATTGGCAGAAATTCAGGCCTGTCGTTACCGTGTTTTCTCTCGGAAGATGGGAAAAAGTGAAAACCCCGAGCTAACCTCTCAGTTTATAAACCTCAAAGCTGTTCGCGCAAAGTCTATTCAGGTACAGAGATTCGCCTATATAATAAATATTTTTTCTTACGAGTTTAGTGTTGACCGTAACTTTGCATTGCCAGGTTGTACCGTTGACCGAAGCAGGCTATGTGGCAATGGATAAAGTATCGAAATGTACCAAATTGGGAAGCAAGAAAGCCTTTCAAAAGCACAATCGACGAGTCTCGCTTGACCGAGAAAAAGGTGAATTTTCCTAAATGTACTACGTGACTTAAATTGGGCCTTATCGATTGACTTATATTTCCAGAAGTATTTAAAGGTGGCAATTTTCACTAATTGTGTTTTTTCTTTCCTGGCCATCTAAATTTGTTGTACGATGTTATTTAAGGTCGTGTTTTTGTTACTCGTGGTTATTTGAAGAGATGCTCTTGGGTTCTGAAGTAGAAATAGTTTTCTCCTCGTGACGTTAAGCAGAAACTATTTGGGCGTTATTAGTAAAGTGAGCAGGGCCTTGCAGAAGAAACTCCTCTCTTGCTCCACATCCCGATCTCAAGTAAAGTTGGCGCATGCTATTCACGAACGGATTCACAAGGGTGCGAGTCATCTAGGAACTAGAGTATCCGGTGAACTTAATTTCCCAATATTTCCTTATCTTGTTTGTCGTAGTTTTTCCTTCTAATGCAAGATTTTCAATGCAAGCATCGTTATCGACATCTTTTTTACATTAGTTTCTCCATCAAAGAGCTTAAAATGGCTAAGATAGGGCTTGCTCTCTTTACCTGTGGTGCTCAAGTAATTTTTTTTTTAAATAATTCTTTCTCCCATTCAGAGCTGTTGAACAAAATCAGAATTCTTGAGGTACCAAGGTTTATTCACAAAAATAGCGAATAACTTTCCCGGTCAACTGTGAAGTCTATTCTATAGTTGACTGAAACTTACTTATGAAAACAGCACAGTTCTGAATTATTGCAGCTGTTCTTTCGCCAGTTATTGAATTTGTGACAATTGAAACTAATTGAGATAGTTCCTATTCATGCTACATATCCAAATTTTCGGTTTCCTCAAAAATATGTTTCACAAAGTGAAAAAATTGCATAAAATGTCACAATATTTTCCACTCCATCACTGGGTTCAGATTTCAAAATCCACGAGGTTCATTCATTAATGGTTTTAATAATGCGTGAGATTAAGTAAATAATTGTGCAATAACGGTCCCTCATCGGTGTGCAACATACGACGAGCTATTTTCATAATCGGGATGAATATCTGACATAAAAAATACCATGTCCGATTCGTGTATATTTATGTAATTATTTTTGAGTAATTATACCGGCGACACCTGCCTTTATTATTGTAGATTTGATGGAAAACTCTTTAACTTTGTTCAGCATTTCGAGGATTTTCAAGATGCTCTCTCTGCCAGAGTCGTTCATAAATTGGCGATTCGTTTCAGTGTCCAGCTGCGGATAAAACTTTTTCAAACTCGTTTGTTTTCACTCGACATATTTTAAAGAGTTTCGCTGTTGAACTTTCTTTCCGAAGTATTACATTAGTTGTGAATCATGTTTGAAATTGTATTTGGAAGGTGATTTAATTTAAGTTTTGTATTAAAATGCCATTTTCATTTTAAGATAAAAACCAAGTTGTGCTTAAATGAACAGTTTGTCAAGCGACACAATGGTTGAACACTATAAACAAGGTGAGAGTTGCGATTTTCATTGCTTGTTATCTTAAAATAAATGCCAATTTCAGATACTTATTTCTTGTATTACAGGATGTGATTTACCATACCATGATGGGACATTTGTTGGCAAGTTGAAATAATTCTTTGTGCAAAATTGCCTTAAAACTCACCAAAATAATTTATTCGGATTTTTCAGTATTCTCGTGTCCAAAAAGTAAAAACTACAATTGTAGTTAATGTAAAACATCTGATGTTATTGGTCTCAATAGACAACTCGCTTTAAAAATCCATTACATACAGATTCTCATTATTTCAGTACTTTTAATTTCCCACATTAGGAATTTAGAATTTCGCCATATTTATTTTTTAAAAAATTTAAATATCCAATATTATTATACTGGTAGTGGGGAAATGTGCAGTTATAATCGTTTTAAAACTTTGGTAATAAACCACATTTACAGTAGTTTTTCACCATTGCAGGTAATGAATTAAGGATTGCATTAAACATTGATAGCACCTAACAACATTTAACACAATTAGTGACATGTTCGCCAAATCCGCCCTAAGGAACACCATACAAAAGTAAGAAATTTGTTTTAATTTTATACCCGAACAGATTAACGTCCAAGAATTCTCTATAAATATTAGGAAAACAACAATGGGCTTCTAAATATCACTTATTTACAAAGCCGGGGCATTTTGAAAAGAGCTTATGTTCAGGTGAATGAGGTGCATGCAATAATTTTTGGTGTGGTAGAGAATTCAATTCAATATAAGACTAAAATATCTTTTCTATAACAAAACTATCACTGGTAGTCTTAAGGCAATCCTTGTTGCTTAATGCAATCCTCAATTCATTACCTACAATGGCAAATTTGTTTACTTTTCATTTTATATCAGGCTGAATAATTCGTTCGGTCTTGTTGTTATTTCCATTAATTTTTTAACAAATGAACACATCCGCACAATTTATTTCCCAAATTCAAAATTTAACATCTGACATCCACCCTCCCAAATGCATCGATGTGCTGATGGGACACGAGCAAAGTAAAAACAGATACAGGCGCTTTGAAACAAATGGACATTATTTATAATAAAAATAACGCATTTAATATAAAACAAAACAAACAAAAAAATTGTTGCGGGCCTTGCTAGGTCGATAATCTAACAGATAACGGGTAGATTACAACCGTTTATTTGTTCCAATCAATGTTGAAAATGCGAAAATAATTCTCATTGAAGTGACCTCCAGCTAAGTGGATGAAACCAATGGTGAGGACAGGAGAAAATACTGACCACAATAAATAAACAAAGTCGTTTGTTCCACACGTGTCAAGTGTTCAAGTATTACATTACTAAATTTAGACAAACTCGACGCTTCCATTTCAATTCCAGTTGTTTGCTCATTAGCTACGTATTTGTGCGTATCCTAAATTATCGTTTCATGGCTGCCCAAATGCGAGTTGTCACACGCTGAACGCGCTACCGGGAAATTATTTCATCTTTTTCTTCCTGCTAAACGTTGTCCGGTAGGATTTCTGGATGCAGGTATTTACAAAGATCCGTCTCGCTACTTACAAACACAACTTTACCAGCAGTTACCTCGTTTAACCTGAAAAAATAAAAGTTTTAATTAGTTTCCTCGCTGTTAACTGCATTGCGTATACCCGTATTACATTTTTCATCCTCCGCGAATATTTTCTCATTTTTGGACCTTCGAAATGTCCGCACGAGCAGTGATGGAAAATGCAATTTTCTCAAATCTGTTAAAATCGGCTTACCATCCTTTAATAATGGGCCAGCAACTGGAAAATATTGTCGGAGCATTATAAATTATGCACACTCCCAATCGCTCGGGGTAGTGCTTGCTCAGTAACCAAATTAGATTTTTGATAAACTGATAATCCATGCATTGCAAACCGAATTCTTTCAAATCGAACACGATGCAAAGATTGTCGATGATGTCCTCGTGGCAGCGCTTACACGCCTCCTCCTACGAGAAAAGAAAACGCTGCGTTTAAACAATAGGATAATTAATCCAGTAAAACCAATTAAAATAATTTACCCACCAAAGTATAGATCATGTATCTGGTTAGCTCGTCTATATTTCTCTCGTTGGCGTTGTGATTCTTGGCAGGAATATAAATAACTGGCCTATTTGGAAAATTAACATTATTACACACCACTTTCAGAAATATTAAATTCAGTAGATTCAGTTTCAAAGTTACCAAAATCAGGAAAAACGTCTTTTGACAAAAGTTTGCATTTGATCTAGAGTTGTTTCTGAGACGTTTTTCTCGAGCACTTTCAAAAGCTTTTCAATTGCCATTCCAGTTCACTAACCTTCCATGCATGTCTCGATGCCGACTGATAAGCGCCACATTCTTTTGTAAATACTCTTTCACTACTGAATCTTCCGAGGTTATGGATTCCACACCGAATTCTCGCCTCCATTTGTTGGTTTTCAAAATCGCTTGGAAGGCCGAATCAACGGTGCGAAAGGCACGCAAATAACGTTGAATGCCAAATTCTGATATGAACTACGCAATGAAACGCGACAGCCTTTAGCATTCAGAAATGATAAGATTTCGTATAATAAAACCGACAAGTATGGCAGATAACACTCACCTGCGAAGGATCGGCTTCGTAAATTAGCTGTAAAATACGAAAATGTCAATACTGGTGATTGGCACAATAAAGAAACTATAGTGGATTTTCAGACATCTACCTTAAGCCTGCCCTTCAATTCCTTGACCGCTGTTTCGTTGTCACATCCGGGAGATGGGAGATTTCCAGCCATTTTGTGTTGGTGAAAAAATTGAAGCTGTAAAGCACAAATGTGTATGTGGGTTAGGATTTTTGAATCGCTGAAACCATATGCGAGCTAGGGTACACACCTGTGTATACAAAGCAGAAACACACATGAACACCTAGTTATAATGTAACAATTCCCACGAAATTGTATACATATATGTATGTCTGGACCTTTTCATTATAATTTTTCAAGTGATCAGAACCATACGATGACAGTTGCAGTTTTAGAGCGAGTCTTTCAATAATGGGTAGTTATTGAACAATTAATACAATTTATATGTCATTACAAATCACCAGCTATTGGGTACAATCACATCAATAAGATCACACGTTTTTATTGTTTCAAAGCAGAATTTTTGCTCGATGTGATTACATGATTACCTAATTTGTCCAGAGTTGCTAATTAGTTTTTTTGTTTTTCAGACCTGAACAGAAGATTGGAAACCTGTATTTTGATGTCATGTTTACAAAGCCAGGCAAACCCCTTGGTCTGAAATGTCTTCGTACATGTACATGGCACTTTCTTGACAACTTTTGCGCTCTGCTCTCAAATGGACACCAATCCTATTGGGTAATGTTTTTAATTCTGCAGACTCTGCAATCCTAACTTTTAAATTGTTTCGTGGCTTTGAAAGCTTGTTTCTAGCAACATGCATTCCTGCATTAATTTAGTCAGGGTTCCCACTCAAATGGATTTTCCTGACAACTTTTTGGTCATTTGCCTGACATTTTACATGATTTTTTTTTTAAGTTTGAAAAATTATGGATTTAATCCCATATTTTTTTATAACAGATGACTAATCAATTGGCTGATGCAAAGTATCTTAATTTCCCTAACATAACCACACCTGATTGCCACACTATGTCATAATTGACCTGAATCCTCACTGATGCTTTCCTAAAAAAATTGCACTGACCCAATCACCCCAAAAACTCCAATCTGTTCAAAGACAAAATCTGGATGTGACATCGGGCGCTTTTAAATAAACAACAAACAAATATTTCCTTTAAAAATACGACATGCAACCTGTAACACATGCCATGCTCATGAACCTTAAATGGACGAATTGCGACTGTTCTGCCATCAGAAAAACATCGAAGATTTCTATATGAATCTAAAACGAACCCGTTTTCACCTAGTCAGCTCTCCATTATACTGTGTACGGTATTTTAATTGACCCACATATGCGGATTCACGATCGACATTCAAGATAAGCATCCCCCACCCCCATACCCTCCTCATCCTCACCTATAGGCCTAGGTGAAAACACGACCAAGAAGGTCCCCAAGCTCAGTTTTCGAGGCAGATAGTGTGTGGAAACGACGAAACATTGGTTCAGAAAGCGTTTCTTACTTGGTTAGCAGTGAAAAATCGTTCTCAAAACAGATCCATGAAGGCCAGAATGTCCCATTCGGATGCACGCAAGCGAGCTGGCCACCATTCGGAAAAAGATGGCAAACGGAAATGAGTCAGAACGATCCACATCACTGAACATATGGAATAAGCCTAATGTCGTTATCTCGCCATTCAACGGATAATCGCACCCAGATATAAATACCAATTGTAGTGGATCAATAGATCGAAAACACGCTGCTGGGAAATGAGCTTTAGGCCGTAAATAAATAAGATAAATAAGGGGAATTCGAAGGGCAGGGAAGTGGATCGACAGGTGGCGCTGCTGCGCCACCTTCTAATTTTTGTTTTCTGTTCTAAAGAATTGATGGCGGGCATATTGAAAATGACTGAAATTAACCGGTATGTAACCACCTGTAATAACATTTTAACTGGAAAATATGCCGGAAAGTGGTTTACTTAGTCGTTAGGAATTCTAGAGTTGTATTTTAAACAACAAAACCCATAGCTAAATAATGATGTTTTGAAATTAACTATGCTGTATTATTATGGTATACTTGTAAACCCTCATACTGTATGTCCAATTTTTTTTAAATTTTACAGGAGAGATAAATAACTGTTTTAAAAACTGCTAGACTTCAGTGTTAATACATAAAATTTTCGGGGGTTTGCAGGTATACCATCGCTATATAGAATGTACAAGCACAGGGAACGTTCAAGTATTATGTCATCATCTTGGGGGGGATCGAGGATCAGCCAAATGATGATGTCATGGATGAACCTAAAATTTGGGCTAAAATCCGTGAGTTTTGCAAAACATTTCGCTTATGGCGTTTTTTCTTTATATTATTCGCTTCGCCGTTACTTCTATTAGCCAAAATTCATCTTTTCTGATCAAATTCGTAGACAAACCGGAAAAAATGTAGTCTGGAAATGAGTGCAAATGATGATGTGGGGGATCCGAAAATCGCGAAAAAGTGATGACGTAATATTTGAACGTCCCCATATATAATTTCTCATAAGTGAAAAAAATAGGCAGGATGTTACAAAAATTTCCCTTACCACTGAAAATGCAATAATATGGCATATGTCAATGTATGGGAACCTTATTTAAATCCTTAATATACATACATGTTTATGAACTGGAAATAATACGCCAATTTCCATAAGAAAACAGCCAAATTGGATTAGTTTTTAAATTGGCAATATCGTTATTGATTTCTTCCACATAATTGCAAGCATGATTTTCTTAGCTTATATTGACTAATAAGTGAAAACTAGCTACCGTATGTGAAAGTATAAAAAATACTGTTTTGATATGTTGAATTTCTCTGACTTTCCCCATCTCCCCGAACAATTCCACGTCCGGGGGAACGTAACGCAGGATAATTCATGAATTCCCTCTGGTTTTGTCGATGTTCACAACAAAAAAGTAGACTGTCACCAAATGAATCTTACTTTCGCTCAAGTTGCTTATTAGCAAGTGTCTGTTGTTACCCAATGTTTGATAGACTTCTTTCAAATATAAAAAATTGTTGCGAAAAATTAATACACTTTATGCTCATATTTGATTCTCACATTTCATGTTTTAATCGATTGAATATAGAAATAATTGAAAATGGTTTATTCAACCTAACCAGTTTGCATCAGTTCCACGTTTATTTATTAACAAAAACTAACCTGATTTTGTAAAACAACAGCCGTGATCAGAACGAATTGTATTCGTTTTTTTAACGACGGTCCTCATTCCTGGTCTATTTTTCTGAGCAATGCACCTACAAAGTGAGGGCACAATCCATAATAACAGGCTTCAATTAGTCCCTTTCAACTGCAGAGCATTATCCTTTAAAAAAAACTGTGCTCATTCAACTGAAATGAGCACAGCTAATTATTGTAAATAATTTAACAGAGAATCATTTAAGTTAGTCCACTGAAACAACTCTTCCTACCCCTCCTCTCTTCTTAAGGGAAAAACAATGGCATTGTGAAATGTAGGCCTATCTATTATTGACTATTGAACAGTCAAGGTGAACTGTGCGTGATACAGACAGGTGCAAGCACTCAGCAACCAACAATAACATTACAAAAAATACCCAGTGGAATTATTTTTATTATTACGATAAATGCTTTACACGCGAATTAGCCAGCCACACATTCAACATTTGATCAACATAAAATTCAGCGTTTATGTTCGCTAATATCAAGTGACCCAACAAATGTTATTTGATGATATAAAATTAACGCAAGGAGTCAATTTCCCGGAGGAATCGAGAAACCATAATTTATACCTAATTACTGCAAATATCGGACTAGCCCCATGCAGAACTCAGATGGCGCCACTATCATTAACTTTGAAATTAAGTACCATCAATAAATGAATTTTGCGTGAGACGTACAACGCCAACTATCGGCGAAAAATCTGGCTCCTACCCGAAGCATAAATTGCACCATTAATTATTAGGAAGAGAAAGTATTTCTAAAAAATATTGAAGTCATCTCTTAATATTTAATACAATCACAAAATATTTTTTTTTTCAAAGCACTCTGTGCTACTAAAGTCCGACTTTCATGAAACTGTTATGATTGTGCAAGTCGCTGCAAATCTGTTCCTGACTGAATGCCTCGTAGATGTTCGCTCCCAGCGTCTTTTGAGCCTCCAAGAACAGCAGATGGGTCACCAACTGCTCGGCCCTATCCTTCAGCAAACTGTGGATTAGCCCGCAGTTTATGGGAATGATCTTCGCCATCGGGATCGTGATGTCATTGAGGTTCACGAAGCCGTCTTTCTGGATCTTCTCGTCGCTGACAAAGTTGCAGGCAATGGCATCGAGCAAGTAGGAAAATCCCGCATCCAGCGTCTTGGAAAGGACGTTTTTACAATCGTCGCTTTCGAACAAGTCCCTAGTCTCGTTCAGCAACTGTGCGTAAATGCGCTCGTCCTTTGTTCCCTTGCCGTTATCAATGACGGGATCCTCGTCGGGAAGCACGAACGAAAACGCGTTCAAGTTTTCGTTGTCCAGGACGGTTTCCAGTTCGGTTCGGATCTGGGTCATTATGCCCTGCACGCCCATAATGTTGAGCTTTTCAGTCAACGGTATCTTCTCCACGCAACGGCCGGTGACATCCAATATGAACTGGAACATTTTCTCGCAACCAGGACCCATGAACCGTTCGATCAGAGTCAAATACTGTTGCTGGACTTTGGGCGGCGCATGCACTTTTGGGCTGCAGCTGGCAGCGCCCTCTATGGCGGGGGAAAGCGACGCATCCAAGTACATGTAGCCACCGATGATGTTCAGCTGGACGTTAAGGATGGTGACCAAGAGGCAGCAACCGTACGTTCCGGCCATGAGCCGAGCCATGGACAAGGATTTCAAGCTCTCCCAGAGATCCAGTTTGTTGGAAGGCTTGGTCGCCAGCATTTCCCGGATTTCCTCGCAGTTGGCCAGCACGATAAGGCGATCGTGCAAGTTGACCATCAGACCGATGCCAGTCACCTTGCACGTCTTCTGGGTGCTTTCAAAATGCTGCTCCTTCTTCAGCCGATCGAAGCAGTCGGATATCTCGCTGTCCTTCCACTCTTGCATCTTGCGCTGCGAGTAGCGCTTCAGCAAAATCAGGCCGCCAACAACGGCACCGGCCACGTAGAATTTGCGCCTGTGGCGCTTGACGAAGCCCCAAATCCTCTGAGCAAACGACATTTTGGTCCAAGTCTTTAAGCAAAAGTTACGATTGGATCCAAGTCGGAGTAGATCGGGTGATGGTTTTAAGAGCTCGGCCAAAACGCTGAAATTGAAAAATATACTAGAGATAAGCGTGCAGTTCTAACTTCTCTCGGTTAGTAAAAAGGACGGTTCCCACTCATGTGTTGAGTCCTTTTAACTGACATATTAAAAAAAATAACAAAAATGATAGATTTTAGCCCAAATTTTTATAAATGATGTGTGATACGATGCAAACTATCTCAATTTCCCTTAGATTTTCACGAAATCCCTTACACTTTTTCATTTTCCTGACATTCCAGAAAGTGCGAACCATGAAAAAGGGAGACATTAATCGGGATACAAGGACAATCTTGGAACATTGGGGGCTTCACCACTCAAAAATCCAGACAGTTTATAATTTTAACATTTTATCGAGAAACGTCAGATTTCACAAACATTGTTTATTGTCATGACATGAATTATCTTGCATCTGTTGAGTTGCTAAATGCTGTAAGATCAAATAATCAGTAAAAGTAGATTTAGATTTTTCAGTCATTAGTCCTTTGCCATTAGTGTGAAATTTGCACCAATTCCAATCTGTGGATAATGATCCAAACCAATTTAACTTATTTTTTTTCCAGTTTTCTGGGAATCATCAAAGCTGGAAGATGGGTGGATCTACATATTTATCGAGAAGCCATTATGCGAAATTAACAACCTACAAGCAATTAATCATGTGAGTCATCTCAATCTCATATGACTTCAAAGGATTATGTAATCATCAGCAATCATTACTACATTATCTGCCATGAAGGCCTACTACCCTCCTCAAATGAGATCACTTTTATTGAATTTCAGGTAAACCTACACATACGTAGGGGTCTAATTTGTAAACAATAATTTAATTAGTTTACATGCTAATGATGGTCGCTGCAAATCGAAGGTGCAATTAATGGTGAAAGTCAGGCCAAATCCCAAAATTAATTGTTTACGACTTTCTCGAGTTAGCCTATCTGCTAAAAACGCAAAATCCTTTTCGGTCCATTTGAGAGTAAAAGCATGATAAAGTAACCAAGTGCCACAATGTTGGATTTTAAAAATGTTAAAACCTTTATTCGTCAAGTTCCGAAGTGGTGCTAAGCTGGGACTTCTTTTCAAAGCGATTGACGATGAAATTGGTGACATCGATGAATCTTTCCACGCAATTTCCTAGGCAGTTTTCGGAGTTTTTGTCCAAACGTGTGCTAGGCTTATCCACGCAAGTTTCCCAACAGTGGTCGGTCAATTCGTGCACCAAGTGGTGAAATCGAGCTTGGTTTTCAACTTCTTGCATGTAGCTTAGGTCACGTTTGCTCGTCATACTCCTGGATATCGAACCAAGGAGGAAAATTAGATAAAATTATTTAAAAAAATTACTTATTTTATAACAGAAAGGAATACGCACTAGCAGCACCTGCAATATCCAACTGGTGATCATACCAGTGCTGAGCAATTTCGTTTTGCACGTTAGCCAGAGTAGGCCATCAACCAATATGCAGGTGACCGAATTCAAGCACGAAAAAAAAACCGATAGTAATGAGTAAAATCAAAATCTAATCATAAATCGGGCAACGAGATATATCGAGGAAAATCAGGAAATTTAGTTTTACTTTCACCACATATAACCTGGACCTACGACGCGTAAATAAAAGTAATCTCGTTTCTATTTTCAAATTTGCCCGCCATTAACATGCGCGTAAGAACACATCCTGTGAAGAGGCATGAAAACGAATGCAGAGGTGCACATGCATTCTGATTGGCTCGCTTTGAAGCCTTCATCTAAACAGGCGGAAACATTTTTGCAAGGCGCAGCGCAAATTAAAACAATTACACGAAATTACTAATATACAAAAATTACTGCAATGATCTTTTCAATTTTTGCAAGCCATTCCCATCGTGTTAA
>JAQGAF010002123.1:0-24831 GCA_034687865.1 Kryphioiulus occultus | reverse complement strand
CTCAGGGGGCGTATTCCTCCCTGCGGCTAAATTTCCAGGTGGACGGTCTGCCCCCTGGCGTTAATGATGGGCCCAGTAGGTGCGAAAGTAGGCCAACGTTAAAAATTCCACAAACAAACAAACACATTGCCGATTAAATTGGGTTGATAGATTACACCCCCCTACCACACGGTATTCAGTTACTGATAATAGGGTACTGAGTTGAATTGAATTGAAAAACTGTAATGTACATTTACATACTTACAAATTTCATTCTGTAAGATTTGAAAGTATGACCAGACATTTATCCTACCTGTTGTGGGTTCAAGCCATGATCGCTGTGCTCCTCGCGAGTGTTAACAGATGAAAATTTTGATTGGAAAATGGAGATTTCATAAAGATGTTGTTACCCATGTTTGTGAAAATTTAACTTACACGTGCCTATTTCGTTCATGTAGCAAACAATCATCACAACAAAATGGCTGAATTTGCCAAAAAGGAGCAGCTAGAGCAACTTCAAGCATTCGTCCAACTATGCAAAAGCAATCCCGATGTTCTTCACACGCCTCATCTTAGCTTTTTTCGGCAGTATATCGAAAGGTAAGCAGGAATGCATTTATTGTAGCATCACCTATCTCTGATTAATAAAAGACTAACAAACACTTTTACTCTGCGCAGTCTAGGGGCAACGGTGCCACCGCCAAAATTCAAACCGGCACCTGCATCTACACCTACCGACCAGTCAGTAAGTTTTCCGATGAATTTGACAGACTTTGATTTTGCACTTATGTCCGTAGTGTCTGAAACATGGTTTGATCAACTCGTGCGCTGTTTTTCTGCAGCCCACGGTGGAGGAAGCGAACACGCCTTCTAGCGAAACTCCGGCTTCGCCGACAGTTGAGACAGAAAGTGAGGAAAGCGAGGTTGAGCTGGACGAGGAAGGGGTCATCGAGGCCGACGAGGAGCAACCCCAAGAAATGGGAGATTCGGAAAAAGAGGTCACCGAGGAGGAGATGGACCAGGCTAACGATAAGCGAAGCGAAGCTCAAGAAGCGCTTTCGAATGGTAGGTTTCTTTAGAGAAATTCTCGACTTCTTGCTGTCAGGGAAATGAATGGATCGAATTACTATTGGAATTTGTGAAAATTATTGAAAATGGCAGGGAAATTGAGAAGGCATACTATTTTAAAACAATTTGTGAAAGTAAAATGTTTAATGCCACTCAATGAGCTAAGATTTTTCTGGACGCCAAAGCTTCGCGGCATTTTGCTAAATTTTTATCGGACTTCTCAAACTAGTTCTCAAACGGACTGGCCATCTTTCATAGAAAATGTAGGTCCGAAATCCAAAAATCCATCATTTGTGATCTTGAGTTGCTGAAAATGTTCACTTTGGCGTTTGTAGCTGTTAGTAAACAAATTTTTTGTGACAACGTAGACTTAAAAGCTGTCATTCAAGACCTGGTTTGAAAAAATACTTCAGAAAATTGCTTTAAAGCATCACAAATGCAATATTGTTGATATATTTTTTTTTTATAAAAAGTGCATGTTAAATTCATTTTCCTATTAATTTTGCTGTTAATTATTAAATTTCATCAAATGTTATCTCGATTTAGTGACATCTTGAACTTCTAAAATGTTGGCCTACGACGTATTTAAAGTTCGATAAATGTTTGAACTGCTCTTTTAATGTCACATAATTATGATGGATTTTAATAATTAATAGTGAAATTAAGTGGAGACATAATGTGTGAAATATCATTTAAATGTCAGGGAAAATCGCTTTGAGCCATTGTTATTATTCATAATTTGTTAATCTGAGCAAATAATGTTTGTTGTAGACTGCATTCGAAAAATTCAATGATCTATTAGCTAAACGCTCGTCAAATTGTGCATACCATTTTGAAAAGTTGGCGAACGGTTCTTGTAGATATTTTAAATTCGTTTAGATTGAAATATCTCGAAAACTTCCATAAATCTGTATTTATTTATATTTCATCATTATTAGTGAAATTCTCACTAATTGAATTATTTTGTAAATTTAGGAGACTTCGAGAAAGCTATTCAGCTGTTCACGGAGGCCATAATAATCAATCCTGGAGCAGCTGCTTTCTTCTCCAAACGTGCCAGGTTAGTGTCAATCGGAGTGTCAAAATCTCTGAAATTCCCTCTTCTGACTTCTGGGAAATTTTGAATAAGTAATGTCAGTAGGAACAGCCAGTATGCCGATTGTCGAGCTTTGATTTTGGCCTGATTTTGGCCTCGGTGAAAAACTCGCAAAACATGTTTTCGGCATTTTCAGTCTGTTATCTTAATTCGTTTTTTATGTAAATTTCTGTCGTTCTGTTGAAAACCACGTTGATTCGGGGGCAACGTATGATAAGATTTCTGGAAAACGCGTGCTTGGAATCTCCTAAGATTACAAATGCGTAAAAGAAACCAATGTTCCACTACTCTTATTGCTTTCAAGAAAGTTTACTTTTAAAACAAAATGAAATAAGTTTTTATTTCATTGCGTTTACGTTCTTTTCTAGTTGTTACCTGAAAACTGGCAAGCCAAATGCGAGCATTCGGGACTGCAACAGGGCCATTGAGCTGAACCCTGACAATGCCCTCGCCCACAAATATCGCGGTCGAGCTTGGAGGTGAGTTAGTCAAAGTCAGTTAAATGAAATGTGGTCAGGGAAAGTCAGGGAAATGTTGACATTTTCACAGTTAAGTCAGAAAAATTCATAATGTTTGGAAATTTGTTGTGGCACAACTATTTTGATTGGTATAAGTATTTCATCAAAAGCATTAGTAAAGCTGTATTTGTGATCTAATTTACTTTTTCTAAAAATTTCGCCTATGGCGTTTTCACTATCATTTCTAATCATTAATATTAATTTTCCTTATGAAAAAATCACCTAAATTGCATTATTTTTGTTTTAAAAAATTTCGCCTAGGGCGTTTCTGTCATTATGAAGAATTTTTGAATATTTCAAACAGGGAGTCCTCAAAAATCGTGTTTGAGACCTAGTGGTTTCAACTACTATTGTTCGCATCATTATTAATATTAATACACTACAAATCCAATATTTCTAGTAATTTTTCAAAAATCTCGCCTACGGCATTCTCTTAATTATTTATATTGTTATTTCTTCCAAATGGTGTATTTGCCCGGATCAAATCCTGTAAAAATTGTTTCTTGAAATTGTCTGGAAATTTTCCAAAAAAGTGTCTGGAAAACCTGCAAAAGTCGGGCAAGTTCAATTGAAGATTTGGCTAATCATCCTGATTGAAAAAAGCAAAAAAATATAGTTAATTGTAGTGTTGCGGATAAAGTTAATTTTAATTACCCGAGACATTTTTTGTTTGATAAGTCAGGGAAATTGAGTTGCTAATTTTGGTATTAAAAATGTATTGGTGATTTAGTTTAAAGAAATTTAAATTGCCGTCAGTGTTGCCTTCGTTATTGAAATTTCGGGAAAACGTTTGCGATAGGTTACACCAAATGCAGTTATTTCCGGCAATGTTTTATTCTAGTTTCTTCTGTGAAGTTATTTTCTGTCAATATTAATACTTTTGAAATTTTCAAATTTATTTAGACGTGCATTACTGGTGATGTAATTGTATTAAAAACATCAACATTTATTTCATTAAAATGATTTCCAAAAAAATACATTTTGATGAAAATATACCTAAAGTCCATTACTTCTGGTAGTTTTTCAAAGAAATGTTAGTAAAATCCATTGGGATATGTTTCTTTGGTAATCTTGGTTAAAATCCTACCATATGAAATATGGTTTTACAAAATTTTGCCTGTGACGTTTCAGTGCTATCATTACTCAGTACTGTTTTCAATAGAATCGTGGCATGCATTTAGTCATTAAATATATTTTTGGACCTGGAAAAATAGCAGTCACCATGACTTCAAAAATAAAAATATTGTTCTTATCATGACAATAACTTTTAAAAGAAATGATTTTGCTTCAGATATTGATATTTAAGTCATTTAAAATTTTTGGCACCTCGAAATGCCATCGGTTTTGCAATAATAACATGAACTGCAGAAATAATATTTCAAAATACATGTATGCGTTGACAAGAAATCTTTTTGACAGTTTTTCTCTCTCGTTCGTGTCAGGTTGCTCGGATCTTGGGAGAATGCGGCCAAGGACTTGGCAATGGCCTGCAAGCTGGATTACGACGACGAAGCCAACGAATGGCTGCGAGAAGTTCAACCTAATGTGAGTGCCCATATATTTTCGCATTTTTTTAACGGGTCGAGCTTAAGGACCTTGCCGAAAGGACCTGATGTTAATTTAATTCCTGTATAATTCGGGTTTTGCCATTTTTGGGTAATCGATCAGATTGCACCGTGTTTGGCCTTCACGTTTTAACTGTACGTGAATGTTCGGAAAGCTCGAGAGCTTTTTGTTTCGAAGCCAGAGCTGCTTCGAGTTTAATTTGGGTAAGAGCGCAACCTTGTCGCGACAGCCTCCCCGAGTAACCGGATGCTATTTTAGGACCGTTCGTGTTTTCATCTCGCGGTGCCTCGGCTTGATCGACTCCACATTGCCTTTCCTGCTCTTTTTGGTGTTTTCAGAGCCGATGTCATTGTGCTTGAAATCCAAATGCTGTGGGTTTCTAGCCGTGTTTCACTACGAATGTTGTTTCAGTTTTCAGAACGTGTGTTGCGGATTTGATCGCACGCATCTGTTTCTGAAGGACGTTTTTGGGCAACGAGCTCGCTGCCAAATCTGGGTCTTGTTTTTCCGCGGTTTTGTTTCACGAACTAGGAGGTCGTGGAGTTGCCACCCAAACTATCGAGTCGATTTCCCTGACTTTTTCAGGGTGTCTACCAGCCATGTTAAAGTCGTGAAATTATCTTTTGGTTTATGGAAGTCATGAAATATACACTAGGGCCATACCATTTATAAAAATTTGCGTCGAAATTCATCAATTATCTTCTAGTTTCACAAAAAATTTTGCTTACAGCGTGTTCAGGTCAATAATCATGTTATCACCGTGGTGGAGGATGTTCTGAAAATCACTATTTAGTGTTGGCACAAAGCTTACGGCTCCGTATTTTAATATGCATTGAAACGTTTTTGAAGTCATGAAAATGTCATTGAAAAGTGATGAAACTTGCAATACTAAATCCTATAGACACCCTTATGTTTCAATGAAATTTTTTGAGAAAAACGAGAAAAATGATGGATTTCATCCCAAATTTGTATAAAAGACGATGACCGTCGATTTCCCTGACATTGTCTGCCAACTTTTCAGTCATTTCCCTGACATGCTACACTAACTTTTTTCAAAAACTCAGAAAAATGATGAATTTTATGTCAGATTTTTATAAACGATTGTGACTAATCAATTGGCTGATGCAAACTATCTCCACTTCCCTGACATTTTCATGAATTCCTTGACATTCTCTGGTTTTCCCTACCCATGGAGGTGATCGAGGCTGTTGATGGCACAAACATAGTGTCTACTGGTCATGGAAGTCATGGTAAAGTCATGAAATGAAATTCAGGCCATGGAAATGTCATGGAAATTTTGCCTTGGATTGATTCATTAAATAAAAATTTAGGTTAAAATTCATCATTTGTTATCCAGTGTTGCAAAAAAAATCTCCTAAGACGTTTTTTGGCCAATAATCATGTTGTCATCACTTTGGTAGAGAATGTTTTTGAAAATCGCTATTTATTGATGACATAAAACTTGAAAAAAATTTTAAAATTGTTTTGAACTCATGAAAAAGTCATGGAATTTGCTATTCCAAACCCAGTAGATCCCTTGACAGAAGAAAACCCTCAGATGTCATGGTCCGTACCATATGAACTTTCAGATGTCACGGTCCGTACTTTATTTAACCCTAGAATCAAGGTTTCGGCAATCGTTTGAAAAACTGCTGCAAACCATCTAGCGTCCGTTAAACAATCACACGTTTTAATCAAACATCCATCGTTTCGTACACGGTTCGCTGCTTAATTGCAGGGGTGTTGGGGGTCGCAAACGTAACATGGCTCTAAGGGGTGAAATTCGTGGACGGGACGGGACTTATGTACAATTTACACCTCTAACAGTGTTTCTAGATTCCTTCGAGTTATCCGCGGCCGGGCCCGGATGCCGCGTTGCCGGCCTTGCCGAGGTTCCTCCGAGCCGACCGTCTCCAGCGTCTTGACCACATCTCCGATAGAGACGGTTCGTGCACACATGTTATCACAGTTAAAAGGGTTTATTCTGTCCTCGGATCCCGCGTCCGGCCACCTTCTGAATGTGATGACACGTCTGCCGCCGTTGGGACATCTCCGGCGTATATCTCCTCGCTCGGGTATCCGTTAGCCGTTGTCGACTAATCAATGGAGTAGTTTTTTTTAACATTTCCTCTTTTTCCCCGAGCATTCCGAGCACCTCGACCGTTGCGAACAGAGAACCCAGAGGGGAGCGGGTTCCTGGTCCTGCGGTTCTTTTCACCCGCGGCTCTCTTCACCCGCGGTTGCGGTTGCCCATCAGCCGTTGGTACTTGCCGACCAGCTCTGGCAGGTCATAGGCGATTGCGATGTCCAGCTTGTCTAGCGGGCAGCCCTTGAAGTAGGAGCAGGTGGAGGCCAGCGGTTTGAAGTCGAAGAGCGGGTGCACTCGGAAGAACTCGCGGTAGATGTCCGGATCGGGTAGGTCGTATCGGCTCACGTTGGTAAGGATGCTCAGGCCCTCGTAGATGTGGTAGTTCTGCGGGTTCTCCACGATGTCGTCGGCCACCTTGCGCTTGTTGCTGAAGAACGACTTGTGGTTGTAGTATGTGTTCAGGTAGCAGTCCACCATCTTGGCGTGGTTGCGCACGCGGACTGCGTGCCGCCGCGACAGCGCAACCTTGTTTTCCACCCGGTGCTCCAGGGCGTCGTGCAGGTCCTCCAGGAAGGCTTCCTCCTGGGCGTCCAGCAGCGTCTCCGGTGAGCCGGGCAGGTAGGGCCGGGACCAGAAGGAGCCCACGTAGACGGTTGGGGCTTCGCTGGTGCCCAGCAGAGGCGACAGGTTCCACAGCAGGGTCCCTTGAACCTTCATCAGCTCCTGCGGCTTCACCGTGTCCGCCTTGTTCAGCAGGATGCGAACCTGGCTCTCGCGGCCCTTCAGTTGGTCGAAGATGGCCTCCAGCTCCAGGCCGATGTCCAGCTTGGTCGGGTCGAACACGATGTAGATGAGGTCGGCGCGGTCGATGAACCACTGGAAGGCGTCGTTGAATGGGTACTGACGCTCGGTGGACTTGCGGTTCTCCAGTATGCCCGGAGAGTCCACGATGGTCATCTGATGTGGACAAAGACAAGGAATCGAAATCATTTTTTTTTTTCAATTCAATTCAACTCGGTACCCTACTCGCAGTAATTCAATACCACGTGGTGGGGGGTGGGGGTGTAGTCCATCAACCCAAATTAAGATTCTGTGGGTACCACCGAGACATCATTGTCAAATTGAATTTCTTGAAACTTTGGAAGAGAATTCCAACGTCGAATGGCATGCAGAAAGTAAGACCAAAAGTATGAATCCGTATGGGCATGCAATTTTCACCCGAGGTGTAATTCGTAAGGTTCTGTTCAATGTCCCGGACTCGAGGTCTTTGGCAGACAACGGAGACATGGAAGGACTGGGATTTTGTCATGCGCAATTCATCCGGTTCTGTTTACTGTGACGGTGTGCCAGGCTTGAATGCCGACCCTACACGGGCATTGATGCTGTCAGTTTCAACAAATACGGGCAATAATACTGATCGTGTAAGGGCTATACTGATCGTGTAATGATAATACTGATGTTTTGATGTTTGATAAGGACGATTATCCGAATTTTCGGATAACTACTGTCAGTATCGCGATATTGACAGTTACTGAACGTGTAATGTCGACCCTACACGGGCATTATTACTGTCAGTTTCGGCAAATACTGGCAGTAGTACTGATTTTGTAAGGGCAATATTGGTGTATTAATGTTCGATAATGACCCCCTCGTTTGATAAGTCACCCCCTACAACTATTCCTACTCGGTAAAAACTAAAAGTTAAACTGCTGTACACTGGTGTTACAGGGCCAAGCTGTCCATCCGGTTACAATGTCTGTAAAGACAGTAACTTCCTGAAATGTCGCCCGGGCATTATTACTGCAGTTTCGACAAATACTCGCAGTAATACTGATCGTGTAAGGGCAATACTGATGTATTTATGTTCGATACTGTCATTTCTACTAATTCTAAAGGGACTGACAGTATTACTGGCCATGTAGGGTCCCCCAAAGTCTTCGGGAGACACGGAAGGACTCGAGACGGTAATGGTTACCTTTTGCAGCAAGGGGTTTGCCATCTTTCGGCCCCGAAGACGATCCAGAAACGACTGTCCGAACTTCTGGACTGTGGAGAATGCCCAGTCTGCGGCCAGCTGCGTGCCGTCCAGAACCTGGTCCGAGTCGCCGTACATGATCACGTTGAAACTGTTGCTGGTGGGCTCAGCACCTGAGGGATCAAGACGATAGCACCTGATATGATACTTTCTGGCAAGATTTTGGAGGAAATTGGACGAAGTTTTCTTTGACAGGGTTCCCACCATGCTTAAGGTCCTTGAAACGTTGAAATCCAATCCTTCCCAACTGCTTAGTTTTAAAACTAAGCTCAAGCCATTTTATGTGTGACATAGCATGTATACCAGCGTGTAAGTAGCACATTCAAATCGTGACTTTAAAGGTTCGTTTACACTATATGACAAAACGTGTTATGTTGCAAAGTTATACAACTTGTTTGAAAATCAGAAAAAAAACCTTATTGATGACCCATGTAATCGAGTGGGTGTTATAAAGTAATCTATACAACAGAGTTAAAACTAATTTGTTATATTACAGTGTTTTGTGGTATAGTATAAACTCATCTTAAATATTTCTTAAAGATTCTTTAATTCAAGCCCATTACGATTAATGCATTATTGGCAATTTATTTTAAAAGGGCCCTCAGTATCCCCGTCGTTACTAAAATTTCTAGAACCCACAATTAAAATCCCGTAACCTAAAATTCATTACAATCCGTATTTTGGGTAGCATTTTTTTTTAGAAAAATTTCCTCTATGGCCTTCCTTGGACTTATAATAAACGTAGGATTATAGTTATACAAAAATTAGGAATCCATATTAAAATCTTCATTAAAATCCTTGGTTTGACTGCGAGTAACAAAAAACATAATTTGTTACCCAAATAAGTTTGAAAATGGTTGGGTCTGTACAAATACCCTACTTCTGAATTTTTTTAAAATAATTTTTATATGTAGTCATCAAAAATCCCAAATTTAGCTTATGGTGGCCCACAAAGTTTAGAAAATTAGCCAAATTCTTAAGATTCTTCACGATTAGATCCTTAACAATAATTTTAACTCCTTAGAAACTTAATTTTTATTTCGAGAAAATGGTTGGGAACCCTGTTTGAGATTGGCATCAGCACCAACAATTGGCAACTCACCTGTCTTGAGAGCATAGCGGGAGTACTCTGTGCCCAGCAAATAGTTGATGATGGCCGACTTGCCCGTGCTCCAGGGGCCCAGGAAGAGGACCATTGGCTTGGAGAAGATCTCGGCATCTGCAGAAAACAGGGGGAAGATAAAGAGTACATTGCCGAAGAACATAAACTTCAAATTACTTCTTCCAGACTCACCGCCCAGCTGCCGAGTGCTGATATCTTTGAACTTGTACAGTTGCTCCAGCGGCCGAACGGCACCTTCGTACATGCGCTTGACATCCTTGAGGATCTCGCTGCCGATCTTCTCGCGTTCCTTGTTTTCGTCCACTTTGTCCTCTCCGAGGCCCAGGATGGTCTCGATGTTCTCCCGGGTCCTCAGCTCTCCTGGCCCGGCTACGATCACCTGTAACGACACGGCACCGCATTGGGGTCATATACCACCGATGGCTTCGTCAGCGAATTCTCAGGGTTCATACCGTCAGGGAAAGTCATGGAAATGCGGACATTTTGCCCAAAAAGTTAGGGAAATGTGGACATTTTGACCAAAAAGTCACAAAATGTAAATTACACCTAAAATTCGTTATTTCCAGTATTTCCAGTATAGCAGGTACTGATGATCGCCTGCTTATATTAAATCTGTTATTTGTGGTCTAGTTTTTTTTAAAACAAAAAACGACCTACAGTATTCTTTCTAATATTAATATTTCTAAAAATGTCTTCAAAATTGCATTAGGCCTTCATTTTTTTTTACAAATTTCACCTACAGCGTTCTCTTAAATGTTAATTTGCGGGCATTACTCTCGTGTTAATATTAACACCAATATATTTCTTTACATTTTTTTGTGGTCCAGTTTTTGTAAAAAATTCTCAATTATGAAATATAAGCGAGGTTGTTGTGAACGAAAATGCGAATTTTTTTTTCAAAAATATTAGATGAAAATTGTGAAACAAATCGGATATATGCACGTGAAAAAAATTGAAAATATTAGATACACATGTACTTTAACGGGCAAAGTGTGGAAAACAAAGTTAGTTTTACTTACGCGTGATATTTATTTATATGACAAGTCGGTGAAATTGATCAGACTTGGTCAGGGAAAGTCAGGGAAATTGAGTTGCAAATTTTGGTATGAACCCTGAATTCTGGAAAATGCCATCTTACCTCCTCCTCTTCTTCCTCTTCATCCCCTCCTTCTCCAGCTTTTCCCTCTTCTTCTTGGTCTCCTCCTTTGCCCTCTTCTTCCTCTTCGGCACCTTCTTCGGGCTCTCCGGCTGGCTCATCAGGGACTTCATCACCTTCGGCAACGTGCGCGGGTTGGTCAACCTCTGGTCGGTCATCGTCCTCGGCTTCGTCAGCTGAAGCAGCAGCACCATCATCTTCTTCCTCCGGTTTATCCTATATGCCGGACAAATGGACAAGGGTCAATTCCGTGAGCTTGTCGCTGCTTATCGGGAACCGTATTTCTTACCGATTCATCATCGTCTTGACCATCATCAGCCTGAGCTTCATCCTGATCAGCGCCATCCTCCTCCGCAGGGTGGTCAGCGTGATGGTCAGCCTCTTGGTCTTCGTCTTCATCCTCCGCAGCTGCTTCGGAGCCATGAGGTCCTTGCTCGTCAACGGACCTTTGAAAGCGCTCTGCCGTTGGAGCTTCGATCTGGTCTTCGATATCGTCATCATCCTGTTCTAAGGCTGACTCTTCAGCCTTGTCTTCCTCTTGACCAGCTTCATCCTTCTTGTCTCCATCCTTGTCATCATCATCATCATCATCATCATCGTCTTCAACATCTTTTGCATGGTCTTTTTGGCCATCATGCTCATCGACCTTTTTGGCATGTTCATCATCATCATCGTCATCATGCTCATCAGCCGTTTTGGCATGTTCTTCATCATCATCATCTTCTTCATCAACCTTTTTGGCATGTTCTTCTTCATCATCATCATCATGCTCATCAGCTTTTTTGGCATGTTCATCATCATCATCGTCCTCATCATCATGTTCATCAACTGTTTTGGCATGCTCTTCATCGTCATCATCGTCATCATCATCATCATCATCAGCCTTTTTGGCATGCTTTTCTTCATCGTCATCACCATGCTCATCAACCGTTTTGGCATGGTCTTCATCATCGTCAGCATCATCAACAACTATTTTGGCATGATTTTCTTCATCAGCATCTTCATCATCATCGGCCTTTTCAGCATGTTCAGTTTCATCATCATCAGTTTGTTCGTCATGACCTTCTTCATGCCCCTTGCCCTCATGACCTTCGTCATCATGGCCATCGTGGTCATCATCATCATCATCATCATCGGCATTCACTTCTCTTTTGTCGTCATGTTTAATATGGTCGGTTTCGGGTGTGTCGATTGTGGTTTCTTCATCCTCTGTTCGTGGTTCGAGACATTCACAGTCAGGACATAATCATTGTCTGTTCAACAGTTTGGAAGTACTGATCCAAACAAGAATTGGCTGGACTTGCATTTTCCATTGCTTCTGCCTTATGTCAATATTGTTATTGATATAGTCAATAAAGCCAATAAAGTTTATTGACTAAGGTCTTAGCGTAAACCAACTTCAATATTGCCTAAGGCCCGGTTGCACCATTGTGTGTTAAATGAAGGTTAGATAACCTGAGGTTACCTATAATCATAAGTGAACCTGAGGGTTAGTAGGTTTGTTGCATCATTTTACTAGAGGGACATTTTACACGAGGTTAGTAAACCTGTAGATAACCTGGAAATCAATGAAATTTTCAACTTACTTGAGTAAGTAGCTTTAAAACTGTTGTTTTACTTAACCAAAAACCTGCTTTGAATTTGACATTACCAGTCGTCCAATGGACGTGATCTTGGTAGTGTCACACGTTTTGTTCTTTTGTAAACATCCATCCATGAAGTCAAGGTTGAAGTCTAGGTGCATATTATCTGAGTGGTTACCCAAATGTACATGCTATTAAACTTTCTGCGGTGCAATGCTTTTCCTTAGGTAACTGTTTGGGTTTCGGTTAATTTTGTTGGTGCAAACAGGCCTTTACAAATTCGATAGCCTCGGTTGGCCCTACTCTTGTTTGGTACAGTGACCGCATGTCCAAAATCGAGTTTTGCTGACCGGTCTCCTGGTGTCCATCCAGCGTTGTCGGGACATCATCGTCGTCATCACCAGGATCTTCCGCTACAAAATCTTCATTGGATTGAGCTGGATGGTTACGGATACAAAAACTCCTGTTATTCTACATGTGCTCGCAATTCCATCAGCGGATGACCAACGGCCAGTCTTACCTCTGGTGTAAATCTCTGCCGTGGGTAAAGCGTCGGTCGTGTCCTCCTGCTGACCTAACAGGAAGTTCTTGATGGCGGCGTCAATGTGATCGCGGCACTCATTGGCGGTGGGACCTTCTGCAAGGAATCAAATGGACACAACTTTGAGATTTGTATGGACCGGTGCCGTTAAGAGCCCCTCGACCTTGCGGCCCTGCCTGCAGAAAAAAAACGAGCAAATTTCTCTGCCAGATTCGGAGTTTGAACGTGTTCTGGACGTCCGCCAGGATGTGCCACCCGTGAATTACTCCAGAACAAGTTTTTCGTCTCCCCAGTGCAGCTCGTTTCGACGAGGGTAAAATGTCCCCGATACGTTTTCTGGCTTTCCTAATTTGGGTGCCTCGACGGCACCCCTAGAGAAACCCCCGCATCATCTCGAATATCTGTACTGAATTTCGAGTCGGGCACTGCCAAAACTCACTCTGGGAACGTTCAGGTATTATGTCATATAGCAAAATCATGATTGTCAGATCTTTGTAAGCATTCGTCACTGTAGAAATGAGTGAAATGTTTATCGGAATTACTGCAGATCAAAAGTTTAAACTCCATATGCAATTTTTTGCAAAACTGGAAATGAAGAAATGATCACTCTGCTCCTTCCCCAAATATGATGACATAACCCTTGAACGTCATTCAATCGTATTTTTTATGAATTACTGTAGTTCCTCATATAAGTAGCATGGCTTCGATGCCTAATGGAATACGTTTGGTATTTGAAACATAATTTCGTTCTGACATAGATAAATAAATTGACCACCAAATAAATGTAATTTATTTATCTATGGTTCTGATGCGCACTATTATATCCATTACACTAAGTATTTGTAAATCTACAAGAAGGAAAGCGAAACCAGGTTCATGTCAGGATCTCGTTGAGATAAATGCTCAGTGACTACTGATCATAAGCAGCGACCCCTTGACTTCTGGTCATCAGCTGACCAAAAGGATTTATGTTTTCGCTAGTTTTCTACCACTTGGGGGCCTTTACGAGTATACTGTCAATTTCAACAAATACTGACCTTGAAATGGGTGCAGTATATGTACTGATGGATTGATGTTTCATTCTCATTATTGACGATTATCCGAATTTTTGGATAACTTACTATCAGTATTGTAATAATGACAGTAACAGACTGTGTAGGTTCCGCTACTGACCACAGGTAGATACTGTAAATACGCCATTTACAATTCTTGAACCCTATACATGTACATATAGGCCTACTATACCGAAAATTTCCGGAATTTGAAAACGATTTCAAATTTTACACCTGAACGTAAATTCGTAAATTGGCTAAAAAAAATTGAAACACCCGACAGAAATACGATCTGTGCTCGTGACCTCAGTGAGTCCATTCACTCTCATTCTGTTGAATTATTTTTTTTATATGAAACTAGGATAACTTCAGGAACGGTTTTCGAAATTTTCACATTTCAGGTTAGATTTGAAAACCAACCTTATAATATAGTTTGTTGGACGAGGTGGAAAATCCGGCAAGTAACCCTGTATCAATACTCACGCTTAGCGGTTTCATTTACCATCCACTATGCGGATGATTTGTTTGTTTGTTAGATAATCCATTATCCACTTTTTTAATGAAACCAAATTTGCAATTGTCAATAAATTCGATGGAATGAATGAATGGAACGTCGCGTCGTTCCAATTCGCGTTCCAATACTACATTTTTTATATTTAAAAAATGATTGTCCCAATTTATCCGCAGGAAAAAATGATAGTCTACTGAATTTGAAGCCGAAACATGCTTGAGTTTGTCGATATTGCGATAGCCATAATAATAACTAATAATGACCAAAAAAAAAGTGAAAAGTACGATTAATTCTGAATTGAACATCAGCACGAGGCTACGTTCAAATCACGCGCGCTCGTTCGAATCACGTGACGAATATTCGAATTCCAAATAAAAATGGACGTCAAAAAAGTACTTGAACCTGAGATGAAATTTGGATGACATAACGGCAGGTTGAAGATAACTGATTATAACGTTAGTGAAGTAAGCCAAAATGCACGCTAGATAATAAGTCCAACTTTAACCAGGTTGACTGGCCTTCTGGAAAACATGGAAAAGTCCGGGAAATTGATTTGGTTCGGAAAATTCAGGGAAACTAATTTGGTTTGGAAAAGTTGGGGGAATTCATATAATGTCTGAAAATTTGTTGTGGCATAACTATTTTGATTGATAAAAGTATCTCAGAAAAACTGTATTTGTGATCTACTTTTTTCAAAAATTTCGCCTATGGCGTTTCCATTATCGCTAACATTTCTTATCATTATCATTAATTTTTCTTATGAAAAGTTAACTAAAATTCACCTAAAATGCATTATTTTTTGTTTAAAAATATTTCGCCTACTAAGTTTCCATCATTATGAATAATTTTTCATATTTTGAAAGAGGAAGTTCACAAAAATGTAGTGTTTCATATGTAGGGTCCGCATCGTTGTTAATGTTAATACGCTACAAATCTAATAGTTGTTTTAATTTTTCAAAAATTTCGCCTATGGGGTGTTTTTGACCAATAATAATGTCTCAACAGCGGTAGATTTTGTTTCTCAAAATCGCTATTTAGTCATGACATAAAACTTGAATGGCCCCACACTAATAGGCAGGGAAAAATTTTTTTGAAGTCATGTGATTTGCAATACCAAACCCAGTAGACACCCTGTGACAGTAAGTTATCCAAAAATCCGGATAATGGTCACTGATCAGAACGGAACATCAATCCATCAGTTCTGGTGCCCTTAGTTACACAATCCGCATTTGTTGAAAGCGACAATAATATTGCAATAGTGATATTGGCTTTCACCGAGTTTATCATGGCGTGCACACGACCCTAACTCCTAATAATCCCTTCCTGTTTTGTAGGGCACTAGGTCATAATCCATTAGTGGCATTTGGTCGATAACATTTCCACTTTGCTTTCCCAGCGCATTAGCAGCACTAGAGCCGGAGGATCTACCTGGTTGCAGAGCCCGTGAGCTGACCGTGGTCATCAACAGGAACAGCAGGGTGACCACCGACGACCGAGGCGCCATCGTCCCCTTGCCTTCGACCTTTGGCCTCTCTTATAGGTGACCGTTGCCCGATTTCAGGGGGAGCCGGATGCGGCACTCGAGGGAGCTCTCAAGGTGCAGGGAGCAGTCGATGCCGGATGTGCGATGGCTGGCTTGTCTTTCTTCTTCTTCTTCTTCCTCCTCTTCCTCTTCAGCTTCTTCTGCTTCTTCTGCTTCCTGCTCTGATTCCTCACCGCGATTTCTATATTCGCTCCCGGCCCCATTGGCTGCCCTCGTCTTCATCTTCACACGTGGTTTCTTTTTCAGCTTCCTGCCTTCCCACCTTCCCCCTTGGCCCGTCTAAAATAGGCATTCGGTTGTGCGGATCGTCTCCTGTGACTCTTCCAACCTTATAAGGACCACGGCTGCTTTTTGCTCGTGAGCAGGAATGCCGAGCAACGGAGACGTACGGGCTTACCAAGTAGCCGAGTCCGTCTGGACCGGGGATACGAGCCGAGAAAAATTGGGCTCGGAGAAGGGGTTGTTGCAAAAGCTCTCATGAGTTACTTTTCTGGTGCGCTTAGTGCTCCGCTGAGGAACGTTCATTTATTATGTCATCGCAAAATTGAAGGCTGTCGAGTGATTCCCATATTGTCCTATTTTTAGAAAAATTCCTATATTGTCCTGCAAACTGCAGTAGCAGATGCTGGCTAAAATTAATGATAATCTATCCAAGGTCATGGAAGGGAATGAAATAAGATTCAGGTCATGGAAAAGTCATGAAATTTACATCAGGGTCATGGAATTTTTTTTCTTTTCATGTATTCACAAAATGAAAATGTGGGTTTAAATTCTTCTTTGTAACCTATTTCCGCAAAAAATTTCGCCTACGGCGTGTTTTTGGCCAATAATCATGTCCCCACAATGGTAGATAATGTTTCTGAAAATTACTGTTTAGTCACGACATAAAATTTGAACGGCCTCGTATTTTAATAGGCATGGAAAAAAAAATTTAGGTCATGAAAAAAGTCATGGAATTCGCAATATCAAATCCAGTAGACACCCTGCTATCATTTCTGGTTTTCTTTAAAAAAAAATTGGCTACGACATTCTGTTGATTATTAATACTTCCAAGAATGTCTTAAAAATGCGTTATGGTTATTTTAAAAAAACTTTGCCTACGCAGTTTTCTTAAATGTTATTATTTACATGTACACGTAAAATTTTGTTAGAAAAGAAATCTGAAATCCATCATTTGTGGCCTAGTATTGTTTAAAAAAAATTGCCTGCGAGATTCTCTTGAATATTAATATAAAAATGTCTTTAAAGTTGCAACTTGGTTAGTTTTTTTTTTTAAATTTTGCTTATGGCGTTCTTAATATGTCTATTTGTAGATAGGTCTCAAAAGTCTGTCGTTCTAAAATTACGTGGGCTTGGGCTAAAGTATGAGAACTGTTGTTTTTTAGCTCATAAAATTTTGTATTGTTTGGTGAAAATTTAGAAAAAATTCACATATTTGCATAGGAAGAAATGGATTAAAAAATCTGCTATTTGCATGTGAAAGTGTGAAAAATTGCATACCAACTAGACACATGCCTTTGAGCATTTACAAAAGTAAAAAATGCTTTAAACTGCAGTATTTTACTAATTTTTGTAGAATTTTTTTTATATTTTTTCTTTTTTTGCCTATATTTCTTCTATGAATCCATTCATTACACAAATTTTCTGTTTACGTGAGGATTCTTGCGCCATGTTGATCTTGAGGTCAGTACCACACGCAACGTTGGTTTTGACCCCGAAAACGCCACCGAAGTGGGAAAACTTCCAGAAGTGGTCGTTAGTGTGCCCCCACTCATTCATTGTTTTCCCCCGAATCTGGTAAAGCACGCCATTACATAAGCTGTGTTTTCTCTCCATCGTCCTATTTTTTGGGCTTGGTCTTGACCCATTTCACTTCCTAAAACTGGTTCGTGTGGGCGAACCCTCGTCTTCATCTCCGCTGATTTTTTTTCCCATCGCCACGGTGCTTGCCGTCTCATCCGTCACTGGGATAACCTTGCTCCCGTAAAAACACCCCTAAAAATAGGGATGCCGTCCTAGCAGCTGGCGTTTCGGAGGGGATCGGGCTGCTCTTGACGTGCGGGATTACTCAACCTTTGGCTGCCAACCTCAAAAAACGCCAGAACTTCGTCACTTTTGACGCGTCGGCGTGTTTTCGGTCATCGTTCACTCACCGTTGCATTTCTTTCAGTTTTCAGCTCAGCCCAGCAGAAGCCGGGATGGATTGCTTCGTGGTTTTGGGGGGATTCGTGGGAGAAAATTAACTGGAGAGTCCTGCTTCAGCAACCTTACTAACACCGGCTTTTTTTTTTGTATCGTTTCGCAGGCTAAAAAGTTGATCGAGCACCGCCGCAAGTACGAACGCAAGCGCGAGGAGAAGGAACTCAAGGAGAGGTTGGCTCGGGCCCAAAAGATCAGGGAGGAAAGAGAAAAAGCAGCCAAAAGTCAGGTAACGTAATGGACCCCAAGGCTATCTAAGGTGTCCAAAACTGCATTATTGGTGATCTCATTTTCATAAAAGCCTAAAATCCATTGCAGGCATGTGGCCGGTGTGAAAAAGTCTGAAAAATGTAAAAATTTATTTCCTTGTGTGAAAACTGAAAAAATGTGAACACTTGGGTAAAAATGACAATTTATGTGAAAAATTCATTGGAAATAAATTTCACAAGAAATCCAGCTTGAAACTGAGGAATTGCTCTCCATTCAGGTCCTTAATTTAATAAAAAATCGTATTAAAATTTTATTATTTTTATCACTTTTTTGTTTAAATAAATTGCCCACGGCGCTTTTTTGAAGACTAATATTTATAAGAATCTTAAAAATAATGTGTTATGTCTTAAAATATCATTTCCATGAAAATACACTTGAAATCTATTTTTACTCAAATTAAAAACAAAAATTCGTCCACGGTGCTTTCTTAAATATTGATATTAAATTTTACACCATGCAATTTTTTTAGAAAAGCAAGCTTAAATACACTATTTGAGGTCTATTTTTGTAAAAAAAAACCTATGGCCGTCGCAATATTTTTAGGTGAATCGCGTCCTGAAGTGTGAGATTCACTGTTGTAGCTCTTGGCATTTTTTTCAAAAAACATTGGGTAAAAAATGTGAATAATATCATATTTTCATGTGAAAAAATACGAAAATAATGTGAAAAACGTGAAAAAATGTGAAATGCCTGACATTATTTCTGGTAGCTTTTCCAACACTTGTTCGTAGAAGCCATCATTTGGATGTTTGCTGCTTGGTAATTTTAGCTCAAAACCTACCATTTGAATTCTAGTTTTTAAAAATTTCGCTCATAATGCGTTTCATTATAATTATTAGTAAACGTGTTTCAAATAGAATTGTGGCAAACCTTTAATCATTAAAATATATTTTTTGAACCCGGGAAAATTAGAGTGTGACTGGAAAACCCTCAGAAATTAGTAGTCACCATGGTGAAGTGCACACGAGTCAAACGTAATAATTTTGCCCTTCGGTCCATTGCAGGAGTCCAGCTTCGACGAAGACTTTGGCAGACCTGCAGGCGGTGCAGCGGGCATGCCAGACTTGAGCGCATTGTTATCCGATCCGGAAATAGCGCAGGCTTTCCAGGTATGATTCACGGGCGACACTCGCTCTGAAGGCTGCGGCCTCTTTTGCCATTCGCGAGCACTTCCAATTACAGGTTTGATCGCTGGAGTGATCGCTCCGAGGGGAACGTCGAGACAAGATTCCTCCGCTCAAAATGCTGATCGGGCTGGCACGCGTGAAGCGAGTCTGCATGAGTCGAGAGAAATTAGAAACGTATAACTAGCAACGCAGGACGGTTAGATGCCAAAAAAATTTAAATAGGTTTTAACCGATGACTATGTCTGAGAAAATTTACACTGTCGTTCAGATTTTATTATTGTGATATCAATATTTCAAAATTGCAGTTTTTCATTCAATGTGCACATTTTGATTTTTAGTTTTGCGGTAGAAGGTACAGTGGTCTTAAAATGTTTCGATGGTAAAAAAATTTCCAACGGTAGCCGATGATAATATCTGAAAAGATTTACATTGCCATTCAGATATTATGGGTTTGATATCAATTCTTTCAATACTGCAGTTTTTCATGGAATGTGTGAATTTTTGTTTTTGAGATTTACGGGAACTGAGAGTTTAGTTTTAAATGCTGCAATTGTAAAATAATTACCAACAATATATTCTGCTTTACTACACTAATGTCCCGTAATATCTGAAATAATTTCCTACTCTATATTCTACTGTTGGAAATTATTTTGCTATCAAAGCATTTCAAACTAAACTCTGTTCCCATAAAACTCAAAAACAAAATTTGCACATTCGATGAAAAACTGCAATATTGAAAGAATTGATATCAAACCCATAATATCGGAAAATCGATGTAAATCATTTCAGATTTATTCATCGGCTACCGTTGAAAATTCTTTTACTATCGTACCACATGATAAATTTACGTCGCGTTGCAGATTTGATGAGTTTGATATCAATTCTTTCAAAATTGCAGTTTATCTGTGAATGTGCACATTTTGAGTTTTACGGGAGCAGATAATTTCAAACTTATCTAAAACTTTCTTTAGATTTATGACATTTTTCAACTGTTTTAACCATCACCGCTCAGATTTGAGCAAAATATATAGGAACGAGACAGGAGAAAGTCCAAGGAGTCTGATCACCGCCCTGTCGTAGCACTAAAAATTTTTACACCATCTTTTTGAGATTATTTAAAAAAAAAAACGAAACGTAAAAATTGGTATATTTCATCGAACGAGTCTTATGTATGGCCGTCCCGTGAAAGGGTGCAAATCTCGTTGCTGAAAGGCGTTTAATATTAAATTGGAGCTTAAAAATGTTTCGCGTGTATTTCAACGCGAGTAAATTTTGTTGGTGATTTTCTCGTTTCAGGATCCTGAAGTCGCTGCGGCCTTTGCGGACATCTCGCAGAACCCGGCGAACATGTTCAAGTACCAAAGCAACCCGAAGATCTCCGGCCTGATCGCCAAGATGGCTCAGAAGATGGGTGGCGGTGGTGCTGGTGGCGACGGGGGTGGAATGCCCCCTGGTGGACCAGGAGGATTCCCGGGTGGTTTCCCCGGAGGATTTCCAGGAGGTTTCCCAGCGTGAAAACAACCATGCTTGACCAGAAAAACCGTTTGATTGTTTCCAAGCCAGGATTTTTCACTTTTAAAAAGTCTCGTGATTTCGATCGCAGGTCAGTAACCAGTATTTCTGAAAGAATTTATAAAATTAAAGCCAAAAATGCGCCCCGATTAGATAATTCTTATCGAGTCCCCAACCCCCTACTAAAAAGAAGAAAAAAAATTAACGGATTTTGGTTTCCGTTGGATCCTTGGCGTTAAAAATTTGATGAAATTGATAATGACTAATTTTTCCAGTCAGTTTATTCCATCGTTTCAAACTAACACGTATATATTCGCATTTACAAGCACGATTATAAATGAAACTGGATTTGTTAGGAAGTTTCGAGGATGCATTTGTGCTGTTTGCACGTTCCTCGAAAACGTTTGTTGCATGAAATGCTAATTTTTAAACTTTGAATGAGATGTGGCCGTTGTCCAGTCAAGTACAAATGTGCGAGCACATACACACTTCCATTGCCACGAATTTACGAAAATCGATAATAAAAATATAAACAGAATGAAGCCGGGTTTTGTTATGTCTGATAAGGGTCCGTATAATTTATCGTCAGGAGTACTTCATAAACTCTGCAAACTGCATCAAAAAAAAACTATTGAAAATATCAGTGAAAATAAGCTTTTCAAATGTTTTATTATAATTTCATGATGCTTCTATGTGGTGTTGACGTCTTAATGCTAAAGATGTCAAAATCACACATGGTATCACACTCATGGCTATAAAAATATATATTAGAAACATTTAAATCAAGCAGATAATTATTGAAATTGTATAATTTGTCGATGGTCATACTTCGTCGATGGCCATACTTCGCCACTGTACTACTTTTCCATTGGCGAAATTACTTTAATTTCCCTTTTCACGAGAAACCTTAAGTTCCACTTTATTTGCAGCTATCAAGAAATTTCATACAGAGTAGTAGAAAACTAGGTAGGAAAGTAATTGGTAATTAGTCCAGATATCTCATCAGACTATCAGTGTTAACAAGGTATGAAGTAAATGAAAAACTTTTGTTCGGGTTGGAGTCTGCAGCTTTCTTCCACAGGACAGCAAATTATACATCAGGAAATCCAGATATATTTGAACAACCTTTCTTTCTGTGACCCTTCACCTCACACGCTGACAACTGCAATATCCAAAAGTAGTACTTTGAAGAAAACGGTAGATACTATGATGCTCGTATTTACAATGGACTGCGCAAAATCCAACAAGTTACATGTATGTCGTTTAAATCAAAAATCACAGAGGTCCTTAAATAATCTAGATGCATACAATTTCACTGTTCGAGTAACATTTCAGAAAAACAACGATGACGTTCCTCCTCTTCGCATTGGGACAATAAATTGGGACCAAACTTACGGACCTTCACATAGCCAAGCTTTTGCAGAAGATTAACAATGCCCAATCCCGTAGCCCTGGACTCCAGCGGGCTCACACTTATAATGCCCTTTTAGCCGTGCACATTTCCTCACTCATAAACTATCGGCACTTGCCGCTTGTAATACCAGGCATGTGGCCAGGGTGAAAAAGTGTGACAAATTGGTAAAAATTGAGGAATTCCCCTCCATTCAGGTCCTTTATTTAATAAAAAACATACTAAAATTTGATTTTTTTTTTAATTTCATGCGGCGGTCTTTTGAAGACTAATATTTATAAGAATCTTCGTGATCCTAAATTATTACTATTGCTAAACAAATTTTTGTATGACAACATAGACCAAAACCTTTCATTTAAGATCTAGTTGTTTTTTTTCAAATCGCCGCAACGTTTCTGGTGATATTAATATTTCATAATATTTCGAAGGTCCTCAGAAATACAGTACTGTATTATTGAAATGTGTGTATTTTTCACAAAAATCGCCCATTATATTTACTTCACTATTAATTTCGTTGGTAATTATACAAATTCATTAACTCGTGATCTAAATCACCGAAACTTCGATTCAGGACTTGAAAATTAATACATGTACTATTTGTGTGGTCTAATATTATGTGAAATTTCTTGCAAAATGTCAGGGAAATTACTGAATTGTTGTCAGAGGATGTCAGGCAAATTGATTTGAGAATTTGAGTGGGAACCCTTTATTGGGAAAATTTGAAAAAAATCAGATAATCGCAAGTGAAAAATGTGAAAAATTGTATACCAACTGGCCACATGCCTGTAATAGCCACCGGGTGCTTGCTCGGTTTACTCCACGCAACTAAACCATCATTTTGCTAGCATTAGGGGTCACGGCTGAGGTTTGTGACCGTGCCCCTGACCCGACGGTCAACTCGCATACAGCCCGGATCACGTGTGCGATCGCTTCCACAGTTCGTACAGCTGGATGGACGAGTGGAACCGGTATAGCGCTATGAGCGGCGTGCATGTGAAGGAGAGCACTCCCCACAGCAACGGGCCGTAGAAGAGTTCCTGGAGCCGCTGCGAGTCTCCGCTGGCCGTCATGAAGGTGTCCAGCAACCAGAGTGCCGCGTTGGCGAAGAGGAGCACCTGGACCATCTGCTGACCGGATGCCGAGTCCACCCGTCGCCATCGCTCGGCGATGTAGATGTTCTGCAGGACGACCTGGATGAAGAGAAGGCTGCAGTGGGCCAACACCAGCAGGTGAGCGTTGGTGTCCACGTGTGACGCGGACACCACCAAACCCAGCACGGAGTACAGCAGCGGGCCCGCGGAGGTTACGCTCATGAGCAGCGAGTCCAGGTGGGACGGAGTTGGTGCGTTGCGGGCGTACGGTGCTCCCTGCAGCTTGAGGAAACCCACCAGGATGGCCAGGATGCCCACGGCGATGACCAGGCACAGCGTGCCGCTGACCACCCACAGCGAGTCGTGCACGAACTGCGGTTGCGCCCGCAGGATAAGGTACATGACCAGCACCACAACGCCACCAACCAGCAGCAGAAGCCCAACGAAGATGCCCTTGTTCTCCAGGTGGCAGTTGGAGGGCACCACGGGCCGGCCCGGAGGCGGCAGCGGAGCCGGCTTGCCGCGGTCGCACTCCTGGATCATGCTCGACCACAGCACGTAGAAGACGGCAGCGGATACGATGCAGAACTGAAGCAGGAACGGGATGAGGAACGGAGTTGCTTGCAGCCACATCTGGCCCAAAGTGCTGTTGTGGATGCAGTGAGTGAGGTAAGCGATACGCTCGAATTCGACCGGTAAGGTGATTGTCCACCACAGACCACCTGGAATTGAATGATAAAAAATAATGTTTTGTACTTTGCAGGATGCCGTAACCCGAGGAACCGAGACTTACCCACGCGCGGGATGTCCGCGTAGCTGCCGTGGTGCACCTTGTGGCCCACCTTGGTGGGGTACTGGCTCTCGTTGAACGGGATGTGGCTCAGGAAGGTAACCCAGTTGGTGGCGCTCTGAGTGGCCACCGTCTTCAGCCACAGAGCCACGTTGGTGGCCATCAGGTGCGCGAAGCAGAACTGGGCTGGACCGCTGAACGTGCCGATCAGCACCTGGTAAAGCAACGGTCAGTTCAATTCAACTCAGTACCCGACAATCAGTAAGTGAATACCATCTGGTAACCTTTCCTTAAGCTATGGGGCAACTTCAAAAGTCAATTACGCAAATAGAGAATAAATGAATCTGATTAATCAAACCTATTTTGCTGTTGTTAGGATTTTTTTATCTAAAGAGCCATTCAGGTTTCATTTTTTCGTTTTCTCTCTGTAATTTATTATCAAATTAATTAGATAAGCCTTTTGGATGTTGGTCATAGTAGTAAGAAGTTGGATATTTTTCATTAGTCCGACCTCTTCTCGAGTATTGCTGTCCGATTTGGAATCCTTACAGTAAGGGAGGATCGAAAGCAG
>JAQGAF010002122.1:0-24848 GCA_034687865.1 Kryphioiulus occultus | reverse complement strand
TAGCCATTAATGTCCTTCATACCAAACAAGCATTAAGTTTCTCAAGTTACTTAGACAGCCAAAATGTTGGGGTCAGATGTAGGGCAGACATGCGGGGTTCAAACAAGCATATTTATGGAAAGGTCTCTAAATGTTTCCAACAAACATGTCTCCTTGCTAGGAATGTGGAAACATCTGTTTCTAAAAATCATGTTTCTAGGAAACATTACCTAGTTATGGGCAAGGCTTCAAAATGTTCTGTGATAAAGATGTTAAACGTGAAAATATGAAAAAGAAAAAACAAATATAATAAAGTGTCTGCCAATTTTTTTAAATGCACATGGAAAGAAAATTTCAAAGATGTTAAAATTATGTTCCCCTTGACACATTTACATGTTGTAGTGTGATATCGTGAACATGCAGAGTGCAAACGCGTTCTTAACAGCTAGGCGAAAATTTTTAGCTCACTCCTTAAAACCAGTACATGATTTTGAATTACTGTATTTCAATTATAGAGGGTGATCCAAAATTCATGGGCTATAAGAACATGTATATCACACAATTGAACATATATCACTTTTAGACTCCACTTAAACGGATCACTTTTCGATAAACTTTAAACAATTTCGCTGCAAAATAATTTCAAATTCAATACGGAAGTTCTGCAAAAGCGATCCATTTTAAAACTGTCCGCTTATCCATAATTTCTGGTGGCTGCACGTTGCAAACGCTCTTTATGGGATGAAATTACAGCGCAGAAAAGATTTACAATAAAATACAGCCGGGTAAAAAAGGAGGGGGGATGACGTGAATTATTACCACTTTACTGCAGCGCCCCCTTTTCCTATTGGTTTTTAAGAGGAATCCCCCTGGTGGGTGTTTGTTGAATCATGCGTAAGTTTTGCGATGTCATAGATTACACGGTGCATGTGTCTCGCTGAATCTACCTGACACGTTAATACCATGATCCCCTCCCTTTGAATTACTACAGAAATATATACTTTTTTGAGAAAATAATGCAAAGGGTCTCGACGACAAGCGAGGACGGTTGGGAAAATTCGAAAATAGCAATTTATTCATGGCTTCAGGCGTAGAGCAAGATGGTGGAACGATGGGTGTGAAGCAAATCGTGACTTAAATGGCCAATGATGAAAAATACTAGCGAGAAATAGGCAGTAAAACGGGAAATAACGTTAATCAGAGTTAAGGGAAATAGTTGGAACAGATCCCCAGGGTGAGTAAGTCAACAATCGAGGCGTTTATGCCTAATATGAATTTAAAAGGTGTCTTTGCACGAGCATATTTTACGATGACAAACGGATTAGTGAAAATAAAAATTCAAAAAATTCGAATGGATGAGCACGAGTTTACTCGAAAAATACACGGCCCGGCTTTAAACCTGGTTTACGTTTACGTCAATTTTTATAAATTTTAGCCAGGTTTCAATTTTGCTTTTCAAAATTGTCATAAGCATAAGGGATTTAAACTTTTTTTTCCACAAAACAGGTCATTAAACTGAATTCCGAGATTTAAAGGGATCTCAACGAGAATGAAATGTAAAGTTTTTGAGCTCAATTCGTGTTTGACTGAAGTTGGTCGGTAAACTTAACTCTGCAAATGCCAATTAATTGAAGAATCAATATCCAATATAAATGTATTATCATCTATTTTGACCTTATTATACTATTCACTAAATGTAAACTGTAATGTTCATGTCATCTACTGTCGTCGAGACCGAAAGTTGCGGCGCTGTAAAAGCGAAATAGTGGCTCATTGGCTCTAGTGACGTCAATAAATTGATTTAGTAGTTAAACATACGACACATTAATGAAAATATATATGCTGTACTTAAAACGTATTCCTACAATTGGGTTTGGAAAATTTCCTAAATACACTTTTTGCAGCACTACTCCTAAGTTATCAGTGATTGCCTAATTGAAGGGGCAGCAATACCGTGGTGTTTAATGAGAAAATCATCAAGAATTTTAAATTTAATTTTAATATGCTCAATCTTGCCGGTTTCTCGTTCAATTCATCAACTCACTAGAAATTAACCAGCGGAACGAATTTGTAATTTATTTTCATATTATTATATTTTAATAAGTTTTGAATGGATGTTAGAAAAATCTGCTTCGGTGTCCAGATTAGGGTCCGAAAAAGCGAATTTGAGGGCGTGAGGAAAAGCCAATACACGCGGATCGCTCATAAAACTTAATTTATTTAAATCCATAACCAAGCAGCTTGCTGGCCAGCTATCTTTTCGCTGACTGATTTGAAATTTTCTGAAGGAGCACCATATTTCTTTCGTTGGCACATTTTAATTCGCCCTAACAGCAGAGTGACACGGCTATCTATAGGCGACTACGACTATTCTTCATTGTAATAGGATTTCAGGGTTGACAATAGGGGGAGAGCAGATAGGAGTCCCGAGATTCATGAAAAATTCATACAAGTCACATTGATACTTCTGCTCCGACAATCACTAAACCAAAAGCTCGTATAAGTTAATCTGGAGCACTTATTACCGTCGTGAAAATGCCCGACCAAAAAAAGCACCCTCTTATGGCGAAACAGTTTCTGCTAAGTGGACAAGGTGAAACACATGCTGGTAGAACAATGGCAACGAGAACAGTGTGTTGTGCCCACTAGGGGTTGGGATGAAAGGGTGGTTCAGAAAGCGCCGAGTATATATCTATGAGGTCCTATTTTCTATACTTTTTTTACATTGACAGTATGGGCATAAAGTAAAACTTACGAAGGACAAACAAATTTTAGCCTGGGAATATTGTGGGTGAGTGTTAATCCTTAATAGGCCAATATTTATCTTGAGTGGGCGGTGTCGTGTTCTCAAAATTTACTTTCCCTTAAGGAAAACTTTTTAATTGTTGCTTCACAAAAATTATTTTCATTTCTTATACGTTTCCAAAATAATTATAAGAATTTAAAAACAAAATTTCAATGAAATTATGTTGTTTTTTACATTTTCAAATTAACGGGAAAATGCACTATTTTTGGATATTGTTGAGAAAAGGGGGAAAAATGACATCTTTGAAAATTGTGCACCATATGTACACAATATTCAAATCGGGAGAATTTTAATAGTTATGCAGTCAATGTAGGTTTTGCAGAGCCTGTCTAGACACACCAGATTAGTAACATTTTTATGACAAACTATTTTAATATTTATTTTGATAAAAAAGGATAAATCTTAAAGTGTATTTATGCAACTTTGTTAAGCTTCCAATTGGCAATTATGGCGCATGGCACAACACCAAGGCTTAATGCGAGAAAATATTTTAGAAACTTTTTGAGAAACAAAGTTCTTGCAACTAAAGTTTATAAGTTTCTACATTGGACGTGAACTTTAAAAAACTAAGGAAACTCCCTTATTCTACTAGTCTGTCTAAAGTGGTTTTCGAGCTGCTGTGAAAAAATCTAGTGAAATACATATGTACATGTACACGCTGAATTTGCCATTTTTTTTTCATTGTAGGAATTATAAGGGGGATTCCTCGGGTTAATTATTTAGTAAAAGTAGACTCCATTCGTATAGTGGGTTATAATCCTGTGCACGGTAAGGCTGATGAAGTTGATGACGAAGAAACCCGCTTAATCGCATTTACTCCGTGCCAACCATAAGAAAAGCTCAGTTTGAGAGCGAGTGATGGATAACACGAGAAATATATTTTTTCTCTTCCAAGAAATTCATTCTGCTTAACATATATCCACCCAGAGTTTACACTCGTGTCTATCCGTTTGATTTATGCTAGTGTGCACGGGAATTAATTTGCGTATGTAAATGCGCAGCATTATTAGTATACCAAATGCAAAGAGCTAAGGGGATCAGGGGAAAAGAAAATAAAAAGCGAAAGAAAAAAATATAACGGCTTCAGACGTACATATCAGAAATGCAAAAATATGAATATCTAAAATTAATAAAAAAAGATTGCAGCCTCCGAGATTACGTTGATAAACTACACCGTGCCTCAGACCCCATTCGTTTTCATTAAGAGCGAAAATATTCGAGAAAGAAAATTAATTTCAAATGAAAAGAAAAAATGCGCGCAGATTAGAAGCGAAACATGTCTTAAAACCCGGTTGTTTGCACAACCGTTAACCGACCAATCAAAATCGGACTGAAATTTGAGAAATGAAATTAATTTAGGAAATCAAAAGCCAGAAAAGGGTATGTAGGCCGCAAATGCGCTGTCTGGCGAATAATTGCGTAATTCATCTACGAAAAATAATTGAAACTGGTGAATTCAATATAAAAACACGCGTCCACCAACTTTCATTAAGTCAAAATCATATCTGAATTGTGAGGCAATCTGTATGTGGCGACATCTGGTGTATAATTGAAAAATAAATGCCGTAGGCATGTTTTCATCTTGAGGGCTGCTGGGTTGTTCCATTAAAAAGAAACTTATTTTTTCGAGATAAAAATATTTGTCGTTTTCTGAGTACACCTCCCTCTTTTTCAATGCATACTCTAAAGGTGATTTGATTGACTGGTGACGTTGCCAATATTTCCAAATACTGTAAATGTACAGCGCATTTGCAAAATTTGCACACTTTCTTCGAACGGCTTTTCATTAAACATGAATAAAGTCGTCGAAAGGTGAGTGTATTCATGTTAATCAATTTCTTCTGAAATTTATTTTTACAGTTTTTTCTTAGTTGTTTCTTGCTAATTTCACACAACACCGTTTTACTAATTATCACTGATAGGCAAAACTTGCTGGACGACCATCTGCGTCATCTGTAAGTTGGTGCCTCAAAACTTGTGGGAAAGAATTTACCATAGATGGCCAGGCGCCATTTTTGCAGCAGAGATTGTTGGGCTGAACAAGCTAAAGTTTTTCATCTTGCCAAACATTCCGTTTCCATCATCGAGAAACTCCAGATTGGCAAGCGTTTTTAACACTCCGGCAAACGTTTTTAACACTCCAGCAGACATTTTAAACAAATTAACCCTCGAAATAAAAAACAAATAAAAATAAAAATGTAAAACATGTTACTTACATGCTGAAAACGATGGCAAATTGAATGGAGATGGAAATACATGAAAAAGAGAAAAAATAACAAATTAACAAAAATAGTCGGAAAGGATGCAGCGCACGCAAACAATATTTCATCAAGTGCAGCTAGGCCAATAGAGTACTTGGCAGAAAAAAAACCTTACAAAGTTAGTTTTATCCTCTCGTTTCTTAATTCTAGGAGCAAGTCGGTGTGATATTAAGCCACGTTCGCCTCTCCCACATTATAAACATTGATGAAGATGAATTTGAAATAGTGTGATGTTTGCACATTGTCACTGGAGCTCATTTGTCAAACAGAGAAAGCAGAATTAGCCATACAAGAAGTTCATAAATCAAAAATAAGCCCACAAATAGACCAGGGGGTGAAAATCTATTACAACCTAGGCTGGAATACACAAGAGCAGACAAGATCAACCGAAATTGTCTTAGGAAGGAAATAAGTTGTTGCCATGGAAGTGGGTCTTAATCGGCTATACACGATTACTTAAAAGGAAAATCGAGTTACATGAATCCTTCTAGCTAGGGGTCAAATCCTAACACGATCTTATTCGAGTCAACTTTCCAAGAAATCACGTAGTTTTCAAAAGAAGACCAAACTTCAAGAAAACTTACTGTACCAACTGTGACCACAGCCCTAACTCTGCTAGAAATGCAGCTATGGTACATGTAGTACATATTTTACAAATATAAAAGTACTTAAAATTAGATATAATCAATGGAAATATAATGCACGTGTGATACTTTTATAGAAAGAATAAAGCGTCAGAATCACGCTTCTATTGCAAAGCTTAACATTGCCATCTTGTTTTTGACCATGCTGGAACATTTCCTATAACAGAGCTACTACCAAAATTTTTCTCATTAGAAGCTTCACTTTTTTAGAAGTGTCACCTTAATTTACAAACAAACGTAGTGTCAGAATCACATACACATACAATCCAAAGAAGAATTTTGTGATAAACTGAGATAAATGCCAGCCTTAGAGAAAAATTAGGTAATGTGAACGTAACATATAGAAAAAGTAGGACACTTCCTAGTGCTCGGTGGCGCCACCAACAAACAGCTTCAAGAATGAGGAAAATCTGCATTACTACAGCAGCGACCCGTCTGGAAAATGCCACTACAAAGGTAGAAAATATGAGAAAAATCTCTGCACCCGAAGGTTGGGAACTTAAATTATTAAGACGGAGAATGAAGAGCGGATGCGCCAAGAATGTGAATTGTTTGCAATATAGCGAAAGCATTGCAATGGGAGTGATTAGTGGTATCAGGATAAGGAATGCCACCCAAAATATGCATGAAAAAGCAGTGTCGACGGTTAATATATTGGGAAAAAGTCAGGGTTAAGGGGAGAAAAATTCCCTAGCAAACACATAGCCAGTTGGTATTATGAAAAAACGAACAGGCAAAGCAAGGAGGCAATTTTTAATAACTTTCAACCCCCAGCATAGCTGCGAACAGATATAAAAGTTGAAGGATGTCAATAGGCACGCATATATATTGGTTATTTGGGGCTGAAAAGCCTATTTCCAAGAGGGCAAGAGCCCTTTCAGACACATCCAAATAGGCATGTGTTAAAAATTAGAAATGAGAATGTGAATCACAAAAATTGCGAAAAGGGGAGACCAAATTCATTATGAAAAAATAAGGGGCTTATAACGACTGCTGAAAAGCTGTTGCCTCAATCTCGCTTTAATACGGATTAATTCAATAGAAAATAATACCGTGCATGGGGGATTACGAGACGAAAAGTGGATTAAAAACAGCGCAAAATATATCGAAAATGACTCCCTCCAATCATCCGCAAAAAATAAAAATAAAATAAAAATCTCAGATGAAAGGAAATTTGAAAAGCGTCAAATTACCTTGGCTTACGGTTACAGCGTGGAAAAGTGAATGTCCAAAAATAAAATTATTAACAGTAAGATAATAAGATATGTACAAATTTTGATTTAGATCATAAACGTACAAGGTGCATCATAATTTCTATTATGTTCTATTTGGAAGTATTCAGTACAGTAGGCTATATGAAATAATGAATTACACGTATCGAGTTTTCATTATAATTTTAACTCGATCCAAAATTGCTGCATGGTCAAATAACACACAATGACACAGAAGAATTTGGATTACCTCAAAAAATTCACGCATACTGCAGTAGTAAACAAAAATGTATTGAACATTTGCAAATAACATGTGATCTGTTATCTGATTTCCAAGAGAAAGCATTTGAAGAACCTTATAAGAAGACTAACCAGTTGGATTGACGTTTTAGGGTTGGTGAGGGCTTTTTAAAAACTACTTACTGTATAACACTCAAAACCAAAGTCTCACCAAGAGGCATTGTCTCTCGAGGTTATCAGGTACGTGGCGCCACCACTCGTGTACTAGGCTCGTAAGCCCGGTGTTGCATGCGCTGCTCGACATTTCCATGGACAGAGATATGATACGGGGAATGAGTGTCCGAGCGAGTGAGCATCCAGCATAAAATATGATAAGCTCAGGAGTTAATCTGTAGGAAACGTTGAACAAGCCAAACAGCGGGCCATTGTTCCGATATTATGTCCCTCGATGATGGCACATTAACCACTCGGGGTGTTTGGCGCTTGTATACACGAAACAGGAGGCCAGCATTCAGATAACAGCTGATTAAGTCCAGCTTTGTAAGCTGTTCTCGGTGCAATACACCAGATACAGAAAAGAGAGCATGCGGGTCGCTCAATGGCGAGAAGGACAATGGAATTGCGAGGGTTATCTACGAAATGCTAGCGTTAATGGAAAAGCAGAGTTGTTAGCAACGCTGCATCTATAGAGTCGTGTGTACGAGCAGGTATCTGAAAAGTAGACACCTTCAAAAGACCACAAACTTTACGACAAGTTAGTTAATCCTACAAAAGAAATCTTAAGATGAAAGATGCTTTTCAGTATAACTCGAAACAGAACATGAACCGCGCGTAAGCTTAATAGGAACGCTCCACCTGTTCTTATGTTCAAGAAATCAACCCAAAAGAACATAAAAAAGTGTGCCTTCTGATTGTCGTTCCACAAATGATGGATGTCAGCATTGAAATAACGGAAAAACTAAATTGTAGGCCTACAATTTTAAGACTGAAAATTCAGATCGAATTTCACAAAACGATTTCTGGGAAATCGTTGGGAAAGGCGAGGAAGATGAGATCTCTCATTTCTCAGGTGACATCCATTCTGGAAAGGTCACTGAGGTCTAAAGGTGGAAGAAACCTGCTAGCTAAGATGAAGCATGTTAGGAAATGTTGGAAATTGCTGGGAATGCTGGTTTCCATGTGTCTCATATGATGCTGTAGGGTGTAATGTTATGTTGGTTTAAGCTGCTTTCAATTAAAATTACTTAAAACTGATTTAACTTTTCTAAATTAGCAATATAGCAAATAAATAATACTTTTCAACATATTTCATTTTGAAAGGCGAACTAGTTGATCAATGTTGGTACCAATTTGAGGCATGGTGGTAATTTTATGGTAATTTCAACGTGCTGGTTATTTGTTGGTTCGTATGATCGTACATGGTACATGATCGTATCCCAACATGCCCCAGCATTGTCCCAGCATGTTTATACCATACCAGCAATATCCAACATTTTACTAACAGTTCATGCATACCGACTTGTTGAGAGCACATGTACCAATATTCCCCACCATACCAATACATTCCAGTATGTTCCCAACAAGTGAAAAAGGCCTTTTATGCAGGTATAAAATGTATAAAATAAAATTATTTGCAAATTATTTTGCCATTATCTGTTGATATACTATAAACACGTGCAAAAAAAGATAAACAATCCAAATGAAATGAAAAATATTTTAATTGACTTCAACAAAATTTGGAAATTCAGAGATATATTCTTTTGCTGCAACAACAATCAGAATTACGTTACATAGTAACCTATGTGCTTCAACGTATTGAAGAGCACTTTTCTGCTTATTTAAGATTTATTGTTCTGAAATTGTGCTTTTGTTTTTACCATCGGACAGAATCAGAAATATGGAAACATTTGCATGAAAAATTAATCCAATGTCTTTCTCATTATTTCAGTTGTACTTAGTTTTTTATCCTTGTTCTCTTCATTTTTAATTCTAAGCACGTTGACTTCCCCGCAGACTTAAAAACAGCCTAAACAACGTGTCAAAACCAGAAACAGCCGAACACGCTCACTGACCCTCGCAAATGGTGAGCTGACCACGTCAGGTCACATCCATGGAGTAAAGATGACCAACAAAGCCCATGCTGGGGTGCGTGGCATACGATTACAACCATCGATAACCAAATGTCGAATCGCATTCACGAAATGTAACGGTCATATTTCAGTTGACCAATTCAAGGTTCCATCCCACAGTTTGTCCAGTCTCCTACAATGGTCAGCAGGATTCGCTTTTGAAAATCTCCCATCGGGATGACTGGCTCGTAGGTTGCAAATAATCAGCGGATCAAATGTGGGAAAAAGCATCGTGCATGAAATCACACTATAATATATCCTTTCTTTCCCTTCCTTCTCTGCCACACTGGCAGCAGAGTGTCACAAGTCAACCGGAAGATGCTTTACAGAAACCCATCCTGAACGATTAGCCAGCCATATAATCGCATTTTCCGTCTGGATGCCAATTTGAGATGAGCCACTCCGTGATATCCCAGCGCTCATCTTGTTCGACCATGTTCGAAAACCTATTCAAAAGTTGGCTGGCAATCGCAACGTGCATCGATGGAGAGGAAGGTAAACAGATATTGCCGATGAAAAATGCATTTTTCCGTGAAAACCAGGGGAGGATTTCCAGAAATTAGCCGTCCGGCTCATTGCTTCTAGGAGACGAACATAAAAATGAAAAAAATTTGCCTACCAAGGGATGCGAACACGAGTTTCTATTGGTCAGTTGTTTACTAGGGCAATGGGTTAGGGATGATTACGTGCTCATCTGGCAATCCAATTAATTAGTTAGAGTAGTGATTAAATGCACAGGGTCCCCCAAAGATGACATTTCCAAATTCACTCCCTTTTCCAGGTTTTAAAACAAATTTTCCTGTCCACCCTGACCACTGAAAATGCGAAAACATGACTTGCAATGTATTTACATTGTATTTACATCTGTATTTACAATGTATTACATATTTAGATTAGTATTTTAAAGTCCTTTTACAGAATTGCTTATCTATCATCCCTTGATTTTTGTGCTAACCAATAACTTGATATGTAAAATATGTTATTGGTTTTTCTGAATTTCCCTGACTTTTTAACCGTTAGTCTCTGCTAACGGTCACCTCGCAAGTAAGCGAGCCAAAACCATTTTTTGAAAGGAAAACGAAGTATTTTCACTCAGAAAAGTAAAATTTTATGGCGTGCACTTGTATAAAGTAGTTACCACAACTGTCGGAATGATCCAGAACAAGAGAAACTGACAACTTTAAAAATACATATTTGTTTAAACATACATGTACTTGTATACTCTGAATACATGTATGCTGTTATCCGACCATACGAATATTCACCACACTTGTGGTCCCGACCTTTGGCGGATAATCGAAGTTTCATGCACTGTAAAACAATTTTCCCAGATTTTTCCAGATAAATCCGGATACACTTTTGTGAGTTGTTAAATGTGTTCATTAATATAATAATTTAAAAAGTATAAAGGATTCCATAAACATAGTGTATGCTGACTTTGTGATAATTTACAAAATATTGTCTGGGATATCTATTCTAACGCCATTCAAAGTTCATGCTATACGTGCTTCTAGCACTATTGTACGTGTCTTTCCATAGGGGAGTCGTCGGTGAAAACTGCAGAAGACGAAATTGAATTTCAGCTACTTTCATGAATTCCCTCGGTAAACACAGTTTTTTCATGGAAATATGAAGACACCAGATAGGGGCATAAAACGGCAATGCACGTCAAGATAGGAGAAAAAAAGTGTCACCATGATTCTGTAAAGGTCGAGAAAGGGGAAATCAAGTCAACGGACCATACTTAATGTTGAAAGAGTCGACGAGGCTTATATATTATACAGTTTCGCGTGTGTGATGGGTATATGTTGGGGCTACAAGGCAGTGAATATAAATACACGGCATATATTTATGTCCACGATGAAGTTTCACATCTGTCACAAATATCCTTTGATATACGTCATGGACCCTTTGCCTTATCTTCTTTCAGCCCTAACATTTTATTCTCTCAAATTTACAATTCGAAACGTATTCTGGAAACTATACTAGGCCTATGTTAATCAGGCGCTTATTACTTCATGATAACAAAAAGGGAACAAAATCGGCGAAATAACATTAAAGTCACACTTGGAATAAATTTAGAATATGAGCGATCGTTATTTGTTAATTGTTAATTTCTGCAACAATTAGTAATGTATATGTAGGTTGTGTATTTTGGAAAAGTGCGAGGTAGGAGATAGGTGGGACAAAGCTCTCGAAAATGAGATATTGTTGGCTCCGAGGTCTAACTCAAACTATTCATTAAGAATTTGCTTGTGAATATCTCATAAAACTGATGAATGGGCATCAGATTTCAAATCCACGCCACTGAATGGATGGTGGTCATAAGAGCACGACTGGATTATGTACGTTTATATTCCTTGTTGAGCAAATAGTGCACTGATGTAATCACATGGAAGAGGCTCTTGTAATATCCTTGTAATTTTCTCCATAAGGCGTAATAACGAGTCGTAATAAGAGCGGCTAAACTGCTCGCCTGAGACCAAAAGCGCATCCAAAAGGGATAAAACTCTAGAAACGATCATATGTAAATAATATGGAAATTAATTATAGCCCTGAAGCACAACGCAGCCAAACCTCCATTTTTATACAGACTTCAAGTTGGGCAGTTTTCATATGACTCCTTTTGGGATTTATATCTTTGCTTTGTCTGTAATGAAGTTACTGGCTGCAAAAATCTTTGTACAATGAACAATGTGAAGAAAAGAGCTGCCAAATTTGCGGGTAAACTCAGTGTATGCAAAGGTTTGAAAACAATCCATCCTACTATAAAAATGGTGTAGGAGCTTATGGACCTTATTCAAACTTGACCATGCCTAACTGTTTTGGTATATAAACCGTGAAAGTCAGCATATTACGTGATGATTCAAAAGACCTCAACACATTCGAACCTAAGTTGAATGTGTTCATTTATATTAAATCACCTTGCATGCTACTTGGGGCGATAACTTGGGTGTATTTTTGGATGTAATGTTAGTGTATACGGAAATATTCAGATTTTGTACATGTTACTGTGTTCTGTAGACGTTCATCCTGCAATTGGCTGAACATAAAAAAGAGTAAATCCTAATTCTCCATGAAAAAAAACTCGGAATTCATGTACATGGATTCCATACTCTACAAGAATTAAGGCTTTGGCCAAAAGACAACCACTTCCATAAGTGGGCCGCCTGCCATCAATTCCTTCGGCGCCCAAGACACAGAGACTCAAGAGCCAACTGACGAAGCGTGCAAAGTTACAGCGTTTTGATAGGAAAATTTCGACATAATTGGAATTATGATTACAATAAACAAACATCCTGGCTCGAAAGCACCTTAAAATAAGCGGCAAGGCTGAATTAATTCAGGTTTATTGGCGAGCATTGTTTGCCTGATAGCTATTAATGGTAATGCGCGGCAAATCTTTGAAAGAGGAGATTTTCAGCTCATAAAAATGTTAATTGAAACAAGTGGCTTCGGCGCTAATCCCTGGCACTTTGAGGGAGGATATGCCATCGCATCCCAAATGCCTTTTGTTACTTTCGTAATGGCCTTTCATCAGGTCCAATCTACATGTTAATTAGCCCAGCCCGCAATCTGCACTCGATGCCGTTAACTGATGTGCAAGAAGTTGCCTAATTAATTAAGTCGCCGCCATTTGATGGCATGGGTGCTGAGCATCAGCAGTTAGGCGGTTGCACAGCTTTCATTACGCCAAGAGATCCTCCTCAACAACCCTTATTGCGCACCGCAGTGGCTTAAGACGAGAGCGGCAAAAGTACTTTGAGACCGACTAAAAGGTGGATCATATTCCAGGAATTTAGCAAGATTTAGCGAATATTCAAAGATGTCGTCAGTGCTATTGTCCAGCAAGATCAGGCACGGTAGTTGCCTTCCATCGAATAGCCTTGAGACCGAGAGAACTTGGACACAAATCCAAAGAGCTTTGGAGAATATCAGAAAGGACACAAACTCAAATGGCTTTGCAAAATATCAGAAAGGACACAAACTCAAAGGGCTTTGCAAAATATCATGAATATCGATAAGAATTGTTAGAGCTGTAATAACGTTTACACTGATGGCTGATCAGCAAGTAAATGACCCATCCTCATAATACTTTTTGCCATCTTAAATCGCAAGTCTGAATATAGAGTTGTGGCCTGTCTACCAAACAGGAAGAAATGGCAAACTGAGAGTCAGACGTTTGCGATTTCCAGGCCGCCATATTAGATGCCAAATAAGTCGAAACTCAGCGGAAGCCTGTCTAATTAGCAGTTACCGTCGCCCATGATGTCAGTCGATTCCAGACAATGGTTTAGTCGTCGATAATGAAGTGAAAACACTGATCCGGAGGCAACCCGGGGGGTTAACACGTGTCTGCGCCAAATTTAGCATAATTCTTACACGGGATTTGGAGGTGAAGCATATTGGCATCGAGAAGAGCACCGCAAATGTTCACTTTTTGCTAAATAAGCTGCGCTGAGACGTGTTCGGCGGAGATAACCGCTATTTTGCCAGCATCCTCCCATAGGGAAAGCCTGAAAAAGGCAGAGCCCAAAGTGCTGGCGTCCCCAGGTTGGAAGGACGGTAAGCCGCAGCGCCATAGGAGACAAAAGAGCGCCACTCGACGGATACTCACCGACCGGATATTAACATCGGCTCCATGGGTGCCAGCAATCAGCTTGACGATGTCACTGTTGCCATGCTTGGCAGCCCAATGCAAAGCAGTCTGTAATTAGAAAATGGGGCATTTATCATTCATGCTAATGGAGGAAACACAGAGGTGACAAAATAAGCGCAACTTAGGACATTAGATACACTGGAGGCGGCCGATTTATTGACTATGTCGGTGCCATGGATGGAACAACGTTGTGCTAAAGACTGCAGATACATGGTGACTGTGTACCAAAGTCCTCATTTACTCCATAATGAGGACCATTTAATGACTATTGCTATATCTGGCATACATGTATTTGTCATCACAACATTAAAAATTAGCAGTGCTTATTTTTGAAATGTAATGTTTCGTAAAATGTATGTTTGGCTAACATTGTACTGCATTTCAGTCATGTTTCAATCGAAAGTAAAATAAAGGCATACTCCGCTCTTACGCCAGGTTTGGTTCCCGGGGGTGACGTAAAACGAAAATCGACGTTAAGCCATCCATCGCTTTTTTACAGTGTTTTTACGTACTTGTATAGGGGCCTATGTTCGAGTTTTCACTTTTTTCTGTCATTTTAGGCAAAACAGTATGAGAATAGACCGTTTCTAATTCATAAAAACATTGAAGACGTAATGTGTACAAAAAATGACTCAAGTAGCGTTATGTCTCAAAAGTGACGTAAAAGCGGGGTAGTTGACGTAAGTAGGGGTATGGTGGCAACTGGGTATGCCTTTATAACTACTGAAGACCATAAACAGTAATGTACAGTATGTTATGTTCCAAAAAATAAGCATTGCAAATTTGTAATGTAATGGTGCAATTGTGGAAAAGTAGTATTTACTCGTAAAAATTTCGATTTTTAAGTTATATTTTACTTCAAATGCAGTGAATTGTTATCTAAACGTGCATTTTACGAATGAATCAAATCCTAATAAATCTAAGGAGCAAACATTATCCCATCAAAATGATTACAACTTCAATTCAAATTTCACCAGTTTTGAGAAATGATTCGTAAAACATTTACACTCGTACGCTAATCATTAATACAGTGCAATCACTGCTTTTAAGGATTGCAGTACTGTATTAGGTACATTGTACTGAGTATTGATTTTTTTTACCTTCAAAAGATGGAAGTGAATATAATCTTTACAAAAAACACTTCAATGTTGCCATTGGTGAAAAAAATCCTTTTAATATTATGAATTAGAAAGAGAGGAAACAAGAAAAAAATGCTAGCTGGGTGTTTCACCCTCTTTCACTGCAGATATGGGAGTTAAAAACTTCAATCAATAAATAAAATTGTTATGCATGAAAAATGTCGCTTCTGCTCAGAATATCAATTGATGCAAAATTCTATTGTGCAAAAAAAGTATACAAAACGAGGCCTAATACTAACAATGTATGGATGTGTTAACCAATACAAGGTGTCCCGAAAGTCGCTACATATCAAGTTTAGAAAGCAGTAATCTGCACTGAATTCTTTTTATCATTTAATAACAAAGCATTGGAATGTTACATTTGGCACAGTACTGTAATTCTGGTTATATTGTTCAGAAATTTTAGCAATATGATGAGTGTGACTAACAGAAGAAAGTTCGTTGGCATAATTGAATGGCGGTATACAAAAGCTCACTACCATCACTGGCCAGATTTATGATTGAGTGGACATGGCAATTATTTGAAGGAAGCAATTGTTATTGCACTTTACTACCAGATGGACAAAACGTTCCTCGACATAATGGAAAGTTATTTATATTTCCTTACAGAGGCCATAATACATTCCAAAACATCTGCAGTGAATTGAATACGCTATTTTTAACCCGCAATGAAATATCTGGACAATTTCCTCAACGTGTTAAGGAAATGGGCTCTACTATTTATTAAATCGAAATCTTAGTGCAAAAAAGATGAGAATCCCGCAAGGCAAAGATTTTGGTAATATCTATAATAACAAAGCTACCGAAAAAGTAACCAATTTTGCAAGCAGCATAACGTTCCGTTTTCAAAACATGGTCATGACTTGACATGACATAATCCAAAAACACTTTTTATCTTTAAACCATAGTGCTTTCACCAGAAACTAGACACGCATTCTGTTATTTATTTTCGGACACACAGTTTCGCAAAATTCGCGATTTGTTTCGAGCATTTGGTCCCGACTTTAACCCACATGGTTGAACAGCGTCTATTCTATAGTATACTGTACATGTATATATAGGCAAGTTCAAACTTTTCATGGCAGAATATATATTTTAGGAGATAAAAGCACTAAAACGTAAATAACTGCCTCGCAAACTTGGCAGGGGGAAAGGGAGAGAGAAAAAAGGTTAAGATTCCAATATCTGTTGGCATAAATTTGTGCACGCCATTTTTCAGGGGTGTTTTAATATGTATTTTATACGCCATATGCAGCGACGCATTGTCAGAGGCCATAAAATGGTTGAACTATATATTTTTTATGAAATGTTGAAATGACACGGCTTAAAATAACTCCAGATATATCCTAGGCACATGAGGACACCGTGTTTTTCCTTGTCCTCAAACGTGTTGACTGCTAGCGATGCAAAAAAGGAAATTTTCGAGCATAGGGACCCCCCATATAAAACGAATGATGATCCCCAACATCAAGGTGGGCTTATGCAAATATTTTTCGCTAAAAATGCGCGTGAAAACCCATTTTCAGGCAGTTTAAAAAGCGAATTTAGTAGGCAGAAAAGGCCATAAAAACGATGACGATTGAATAAATGGCCCCCAATACACCTAACACTACTCGTGTCAGACACGCAAAAATTCGTATTATTATAACCATTTTTCACTGTTTCGTAAACGGATTATTTTGAAAAAAAACGCATATTGCTCTGCATTTGATGAAAAATTGAGTTCGGCGCGCTGGGACCTAATAGATAAGATCGAAAAATTACGACCGTATTAATATTTTGTGCATAAACATTCTCACACAAAGGAAGCTAGCAGTGCCCTCTTAAAAATCCAGTTGAATACGAATATAGGTGTTTCTTATTTCCACATTTCTGGCACAAGTAAAGCCCCCATCATTGCTAAGACAATCAGTACATGTATTTCATAAAAGTCAGCAATTCTCTGATTTAAAAACCTCCTTTAAACGTTCAATCAAATAAAATTCGATATTCAAATAAGACTACAATTGGCTCTAATTTTAGGAGTCTGTTTAGCAAAATTGTTTGGTATGGTTCGTCAGCAAATTTCTAAAGGTCCCATGACAACCCAGCATCCCAATGATCTGATTTCTAAACTCGCTGACGTTTGCATAAAACCTCAAACAATTTTGCACTACTTACTACAAAAAATACCTATTCGAAACTGTCATTCTTTCATAAATCTGTCAACATTTTTATGAAATATATTGACGCCAATAATCCGGATATCCAATTATTTCAAAAAAAAATAACAATCACATCATTTATATTAACTTCCTATCAATTTTCATACAGCAATTATATAAAAATTCCAAAAAATATCACTTCACGTAAAATCTGTTAATTAATTATAATATTTACTTGGAAAATAACCAAGAAAATCGAATGCACTAGTGAACATGACCCCTGTAAATACGCATACGCTGCCTGCGCAGATATTATGCGTGATTGCCAACCTTCGTCCCGCCCCCAATTTTTTTTAACTTTCACACAACAGTCGTTTTGCTCAGAAAAACGTGTACCGAGACCCAATCTGCAAAAGTCGGAATAATCCTCAATTAAACTCCTACAAGTTACGAGTCAATTTAGCAAAATGTTCATCAAACGCGTACGGTGCTGCGGGTCGATAGCAAATCCCCGATGAAAACTTGAATTTATTGCCAGCAAAGTAATATCTTTTTTCTATCCTTTTTGGTAATTAATTATAATGTCTGCGTGGCTATACCGTGGGAGTGACGAGAATTAAGAGAGGGGGTATTCATAAATAGAGATTTATCATCGCCGTAATTATTTTCCTTTTTTATGCACTTTCCAGTTCATAAATTATTTAAAACTGACGATTGAGCGAAGGTAAGGACAAGAAAAAAAAGTAAATATTATTTACGGAGCATTACTTATAACAGAAAAGTCATGAATATATCAAATCCACGAGGCAAATACTAATAACGCCTGTTGAAAATGTGTACACGCTGGCTGGGGGTGGTGGGTATTAAGCCCGCCTGCTGGGAAACCCATGAATAAGAACCTGAGATGCAAAATACTTCTTATATACTGAAATCTATTTCGACACAAATACATTTCATACGCTGAATATCCATACTGAGAACGTTGGTAGGAAACCTTCATTCAAAGTAGATGCAAATGTAACACGCAGCTCAGGCAAGAGTCTTATCCCTCGAAAGAGGGGGCATAATGCACCAGACTGATGAGTTGCAATAAAAAATAACATCAATCCCCTATTCTCAATTAAGTTTGCAATCAGTGTTGCCAGCTTAAAAATAATAAATGCATTTCATCAATTTTTTATACCAGACACCAGCTGACAGCCTACCGCTTCCATTACGCCTACAGGACTACCATCGGCCTATAGACCGTACATAGTGGAGCATTTGTCTGCAAAAAGGCGTATAGATCCTTTCTTAAAATAAGGAGAAAAAAGCTATCTGTGCCACCCCCTGCATATTTCGTTTTCACACACCTCATTATATTAAAGTCGCGTGCACAGCAAACTCTATAGCGTAGTGAACAGACGTGAAGAAAATAGTTTTCATTTTTTTTTTGGGGAAAAAAAGATATTGTAATGCATAAATTTTCAACTGATTTAAGCGAAGGAGGCAACTTACTGTACATGAGATTCCAAATTTGTACATTTTATAGTAGCGTTAAAAGCAAGTTTTGAAATATGTCATCTGTTGTTTAAAATTAAATCTGAGAAGCATTATACTGTAGTTATACATTTTTGAAGTGAAGTAATGAATACATCCGGAAAGAAATTTGTATTTGTCAAAGGTTAATATTTAGAATACCAGTATTTGCCAAAAGGTTCATATTTAGAATGTTTGCTAAAGGTTCATATTTAGAATGTTTGCCAAAGGTTCATATTTAGAATGTTTGCCAAAGGTTCATATTTAGAATGTTTGCCCTGATCGCAAACGAAACACTAAAGTCATAAAAACTTTCGTTTGGATAAAAACTCAGAAGAAGTTACCTTTTTATCAGAACTATTATTTTGTGAAAAAAAACTACTTTATCTGTGGCAATCGATTTCGCTTTGTAGCAACTGCATGTGAAAGTCAAGCATAACTGCAATCGATTTCGCTTTGTAGCAACTGCATGTGAAAGTCAAGCATAACTGTAGTGTCCCGAAATTCAGTATCACGCAAATTAGTGCAATTGCGTATACCATCGTACATGACAAAAAAGGCCCATAAACTAAACATGTGCATGACACTCGACAGAAAAGTTAGAAAACTTCAAATGGTCCTCATATTATTCATAACGGTACATATTTTTTCAATTTCATTTCCATCAGCAATGCTGTGGAAAATGTGACCAAATTAATCATCGCAATGGCAGAAGGTGAGATCAAAGAGCCTTCTGTGCAAAAGGATTTATGGCCCAAAAGGGTCCAGAAATACGTAAGAAATTTACAACCTTGATGTAGGCAAAATGTGAAATCTGATAAATGGCACCCAATATATATTTTATGGGTTTCTCAATGCTGGATCATTGACACCATCTGGCGAGTGAACAGCTGACATCACCAGGTCCTAATTTAAAATTAATTGCGCAGCTCGAAAGGTTTTATTCACATAGTGACAAAGGACATTAAGTAACTCAGAACATTAAATTTGTGAAGCATTTTTTTAAAGATGAAAAATTAGAACATAAAAAGGATGTTTTACGTCAATGTTAACAATTCAAAATAACTCCTTAGTTCGAAATTATGCATTTAGCACATAAATGATAATTTCACAACCATTCTTTAGCACGATTTCCAAAAATTAGTGTATTTGAAAAATAATGGAAAACCACTTGATGAGTTTGTGCAGAAACTAACAACAATTAAATAATTCGACATTGGAAAACAGAAAAATTTACACTGGTAGTAGTGGAATGATTTTAGAATTCTGGATATTGCTTGAAATTACCACAGACCACTGTAAGATTGTTTACTCCATTCAAACGGAAGGCTCCATAAAGAGGCAATGCACTCCCTTAAGTAGAAATGTTTGACGAAAATGCCAATAGATGGCAGTGAACGTCTGTTAATATTGGAGGGCTTGCGTTGTTTGTACGCTGGATTTCAGTTCAAGCTCTCCTCGCATACCACAGCACATGTTCGTAAAACATATCTTTGAAAAAACTCAAAATTAATTTCATCAGTCATTAGCAGAAATTAAACCCGGGGCAATAGCTGAACGAGATATTGGCTTTCAATGATGATGATCCGTTGATTTCACCTATGTTTGCCCAAGCATTATTTTTTTTCCAAAATGTTTTGAAAAACATTGTTGTTTAAAACATGTTTGCACTAAACTGAAGATGGATTGCAAACCTCTTTGCACAGAATAAACTCATACGATTTATCCATTTGTCTGCAATATCCCCAATCTCAATCACGAATTCTTCTCTTTAGAAGAAAAGAAATTGCACTGATACCCTCATACAACTTATGTCAGTTGAGAACACTCGGACGATTTCAAAAATTCAATAATATGGTACATGTACTTCGGTCATTGAAGGTGATAATTTGCAACGGTAAGTGCAATTTAAAAACCGATTTTTTTTGAATTAGTTTCCCATTTAATTTTTGTTAATTAACGAAAAAAAAGTGTAATAATGACCGTTGGATGCACTCGTATTTAGGGACTTTCTTTATGGTTTCCCTAAGGTATTTTACCAGCATTGCTGAGGGTTGTGCATCGTCGTCCATTATGAGTGTGATACAGTATGTCACCATATAGGTAAGTTGAGCTTAAAAAGGCAAATGCAACAGCGTAGCATCCTGACGCCCCTAACCATTAAAACGTTCTCATTTCTCCAAAATGGTCATGTTCAGAAATCTGAAAAATTCAACGCATCTGAAGCCCAAATAGGCATGTTGAGAAGACGACGGGTATTTACGATGCAAAAGCCGGGGCCAGGAGGAAATATTTACAGCGCAGTTTTCAGGGGTGAATGGACAGGAGTGTTTGGGTTGTCTTCTCGCATACTTATTTGAACGATGTGCCAGAGTCCTAATTGGCATGTGCGTGGTGAAATGCCCTTTCCGTGTTGCTCACCAATTCCATCGCATCCGTGATTGATGACCAGGGGTCATCGGGGTCACGAGTGTGAAATGTGTTAGTTGGCAAGACTGTCATCCGCAGTGACATAGAGGGCGTTACGGTAGGGAGGTTCGCTGATTCGCCATTGAAAACATATGGATCCACGTCCCAATGAGGGGGTTAGGGATCGAGAACTTTAAGAGCAATATTATCATGGGCTGTGCAATGAAATACAATGAAATGGATGCGAAAGAGGGACACCCCTACACTCATCATTCCCTCCACTGATGACTTAACTGCACCCATCTTTCACAAAACTATGGCAGGTCTGGGGAGAAAGTAGGGCAAAAGCGCTAGCCTGGGTAATTTTAGTGGTTTTAGCGCTAAAATAGCGTGAATAGTTAACATTTGGTGACCAGAACGATTTTGCTCCATAAGACATTTTGGTTTTAACGTCTCTTTTCAGAGAAAGATGCAGTGCTCTAGGCACGATTTTCGGGAAAAAGTTTGTTAAAAAATTATGGAAAAAATAATGGTCGCGTTATGGGGAAGAATTTAAGAATGGATGGTGGGACAGTGATTTTTATATTAAATTTCTCTGCCAGTGTCATTTTATGTAGGTCCACTTATAAGACAATTCCGAATAAAACAGATTAAGCGCATTATGATGGCTTGCATAAATACACGTGTTGGGACAGAGGCCATAAAAATGCAGATAAGTCATTGCAAAGGTTATACGTGCACATTATTACTAAGCTATAATGCCGTACTTATGGCAGGGAATTTTATTACTTATAGGCCATATACTTCCCATGCACGGGTTATGGCGGAAAATTAATCCCCTCTGCGTACTCAAAACACTATTTTGCATGCAATGCAACTGCGATGAAAATGTTCAACGTAGGCCTACTTTCGGCATTAGGAAATTCAACGATGTCCCTATTCAATTTCATGACTCAGGTTCATATTTGATCCATTTTATTCAACATAAAAGAGATTTTAACTGCGTATCCATTGCCCTACACCGTACACTAGCTGCTTATAATTTCAATATTAAACATTGAAAGCCACGCAGGGGTAAATCTCATAACTCTGGATTAGTAAAAATCGGTGTTTATATTCGATAAGAAAACAATACACCTCAATATAGAGAGAATTAATCAGATCGAAATTGCAATAAAAATGTGAAAGGCTGACGATGCTACAGGGTGGTGCATTAATAGGTTTGTTTACAATTCGTAAATCTGCCATTTTTTGGCTAACGAACTGCAAAGAAACCCAGACCTTATAAATAATTCATTTCAAATTTCATTCAAAGATAATGAAAATTCAAAGAATAAAATCCTGTCAGGGTATTATGGTATATTACTCGTTTAAAAATTTATTTTTTGGCCAATTTTCCAGAGGTCTGTATCATGTCTCCACATAATTTATGAGACACACTGTAAAAATTAAGAAAACCATTTATGAATCACCGGTCAATCTAAACTTAAATGAATCTTATTCATCGAAATTATTCACCAAGAAACAGCACACATTCCCGAAGCATTTGTATACAAGCTAGCATCAGCAGGGGAGACAACAGATTTTGGCATTTCCTATTGCTATCTATTAGTTATGAATGATAAAATGCACAGAAATAAAAAAGTGGCACCACTACTGCATGTAACGCCACCTGCTGATGCGATTCATCGTGAAATCTTGGCCACATCAAGATCGTGTCACTCTCCAGGTATTCCCACATACCTTCTGCAGCTCAAGAAATTTACGAGCTAAGTAGATCACATTTAAATTTCCCGAAACGACATCCACAAATTGTTTATCTGGCAATTAAAATCTGCGTTTCGTTGGTTGCAGTGAAACAAAACTGGCTAAAATTATCACCGAAATGCATCTGAAAAATTTGACTTTGCAAGAAGCCAACTCTTGCACCACAAACTCTGTTGGAAGACCGTGAGCAATGCTTTGTCAAACAGTGGTCAAACTCAGCTGGACACCACTTAATTTATCACATGGAAACTACGTGGGGAATTTTATCACAGAGATTTAATTTTGGTAGCGAATTCGACATACATTTCTAGCCCCTAAGAACAATATTGCAGGCAGGTGGGCGATATTTGTCTTTAAATATCCATCAGAAAAAAGTGCGAACAAAAAAGAGGTTTAATGATGAGCGAATGCTCAGCTCAAACTATGCAACGCAATTTTCCATGTCAATTGCATAAATTTTACAATTTCTCTTTCGAATAACTTTTCGTGTTTTCCAAACCACTTATCAAACCCTAAAAACACATTTTGTTAGAAAAACGTTGATATTTTGCCTTGTAACTGTGCCAAAGAAATCTTGAAACATCCCTAATTTATGTCTTGTTATTTCATACACGTCTCTGACATGAAAAATAAAGATTTCAAACAGATACATGTAAAGCATGTGCTTTAACCTACATTTAAACTTTACTCAGAATTTCTCTGAAAGGGACATCTGGATCGCACAGGACAGGTAACTTATGTTAGATAAATGAGAATAATAATGCAAAGACATTAAATTATTTGATGTGTTAAAATGGTTCTAGTATTTACTAATTTTGGTGGCAAGTATAAGTGTGACAATAGTGTTTGGATTTTTTTAAAGTACGTTCCCAACAACATGCACGTACCATGCACTCAATGGTGGTGAATTTCAACAATAACACTAAAATAAATACGCGACGAAAATTAAGGTCAAAGCTGAGCACATCGTGCACTGTGCATTTACGTTAATCTATTCCTTTCCAGTTTTATTCTAAATTGTTTGCCTAGTTTTATTTCACATGACCCATCGAATGAGTCTGTACAGAAATAGTAAACAGCTTGCCTAAACCATCATTACACGGGTTCAAGTTTGTTTGGCAGATTGCAAACAAGGACTATTTAACTGCAAAGTAGGTTATCCGTGGGTGGGGCAATTTAGTTAATTTGTTAGCACCCATCAGTTAAATTTTCATAATAATAGATACTGTTTAAGAGGAAGGCATCACCTCCGTCATCACAGGTAGCTATTAAATTAGCACGGTACTATTAGAGGACAAAAGGTAAGAAAGTCAAATGGAGGACCAAAGACTTCCCCTATAAAGAAACACCACCAGATGGCAGATGTAAAAAATTCTGAAAACTGGGCTTGTAGGTACGAAACTAAACATATATAAACCTGCTATGATCATCTACAGCAGACAATGAAGTTCCACTCAAATACGGCAAAAACAGTCAACGTTATAACAATTTCAATTTATGAATGTTTGCTACAAATCTTTCATTTAATATAAATCCGAGAGTCATATGGCCATATTTCTGCCGCTTGAAATGATATTTTTGTGAAATTTAAAGAACACACAATGCGCACTAAAATTTTTCAGGAATTTCTAAACAATGTAAGGTTACAACCGAAAATTTCAAACCTAAGTTAGATAATGTAAAGATGCTGTCAGGAATTCTTTACCAATTAAACGACTGGTAGTGACTAGCAATTATTACCTGGAAAACTAATGAAATTTATATTGCTATAAATGTTAATCTTATCCCTGTTAACTATTGAAAGCATCAAAGCTTACACAAAATTACAGACAGTGAAAAACAGTGAATGGCAATGTTTGTTTGTTTGTTTGTTTGTGGAATTTTTAACGTTGGCCTATTTTCTCACCTATTGGGCCAATCACCAACGACAGGGGGCAGACC
>JAQGAF010002121.1:0-24849 GCA_034687865.1 Kryphioiulus occultus | reverse complement strand
TCACGGAATAATTAACAGCCGTTGCGCAGAAGACACAATTCACGCATAATGTGTCTGACATTGAGCCGCTCTTGAACTCCAGGAAGGAATGTTTCAAAATGCTGTCTCTAACAGTGCACTGTACAGGGTGTTGGGAATACCCTTCGAAGTCAGAAATGCACTGAAACGCAACATTTACTGTATGTCGAAGGATTTTCGGCCATGTACATGGAAATCATGACTTCTGGCGATATTGGAATTTGGTTTTTGGTCAGTTTGACAATAACTACAGTAAGTGCTATAGTACAACATACCATCTTTAAATCAGAATAAGTTATCGAGTTTCTCGTGCTGTGTCAATAGGTAGTTGACTTACTGTTAACACGACTTATTGACCACTTCCGCTCCATTGAGCACTGAGCCGTGATTCTATTTCGAATACAGACAGAATAGTAATGGGTGAGAATCTTGTTCTCCAACAGAAAAGATGCAGGTCTGTCCAGGAGCCTAGGAACGCTGAGTTGAACTTAAGCTTGTTTTATAGTTCCAAAACTGAGGGGCCATCAGAAGATCAAAAAATATTCTTATTTGCATATTTGTTGAGAAGATGAGTTACCTCTGAATTTTCCTTTGAAGAGATATACAAATTTGATGTTTAACCACCCCACCCCACCGCATCAAACAAGGGCACAAAGGCTTCACTTATAAAGTGCCTTTAAAATGATTTCTACTCCCTTAATTGGGTTCAACCAAACAATTTGTTTTGGATATTCACTTGTGCTTTGCTATTTACTGCGGCTTTTGGGCAATGTTTTTCAATAATGATACGTGTAAATAATGAAAATTGTATCATATTTCGAACACTATTAAGCAATTTTGTATTCTGCACATATCTCCATTTAATTAGTACTGTAATAGAAAATTTAACTAATTGAACTTTTTATATAATTCGAATACATCAGCTCGACTATTTCAGTTGTTTAATTTGTGAACAATGGTTAATGCATTAGTCATAAACTGAATATGTTTCCTTATGACTTACATAACTTCCTCTTGAAACACATTTATCATTATGCAAATACATGTAGATGTAGATTCAAGACATCAGATTGAATGCCTAAGCTGAATCGTTTCCGCTATTTAGATAGCTTATCAGTCCCATGTTAAGTAATCATCTGTCGTTCTAAGAAATATATCCGTAATGAGTTTATATCTGTCAGTAAAGCCGCGGTTTTATGACAAAGTGACGCTGAGGTTTATCGCTTTTGCTTCATTTTTTTATTGCACGGGCTATCAGGTTTATGTCGACATGTCGTAACTCATGTAATTTTGGAAAATTTGATGGATTTCTCTCTCGAGTGCAACTTTTTGGAATGAATAGAGCAGCAAATGGGAAGTTTGATTTATGGACGATTCAGGAATAAGACCTACAGTGTTCTTTTGAGCATGATAAAGGCCATCATTAAGCCAGTAGAAAACCAAAAAGCAACTCCAGATTTAAATAGCACCACTAAAAAGTTTTTATTGATGTAGAATTATGTGTAGCATAAGCGTTTCGTCTTGCTATATTAATTTGGTATTTGGTACTTGATTTTTAAAAATTATGGAAGTGCGAGAATTGTTAGAAACAACCCGAGCGAAATGATACATGGCTTGAATTCAACTACCAATTAGTTTTCCAATTTTGCTTCATTTTGACTAACTTATGTAAAAAATTGCATAATAAAATCAAAATCGACAACAAATTTAATTAAGCGAAAAGCAGTTGAAATGCTTCTAAATTGGATAAAATTGCTTATAGGGTTCATCACCCTTTCATGGAGATTGATTCTGACAGGACGATATTAAAATCAAATTATGTTAATGTCATCGGTCATTCTAAAAATCTAAAATGCAATAAAGATGTCTCAAATTCGCTGAAGTTTTAGACATCACTAGTAGCATTATCAGAGATATATTGCAATATTCAGATAGACCGACGCCTTAGCATTCGTAAAAATATCAATTCATACAATAACTTTGTCATCGCCTTATTATTCTGCTTTTCGGGAAATTAAATATCCAATGTCTACTGTATATCAAAGGTTTCTCAGTTTGACAAGGTTTTCATACATAGGATGATTGTATAGGATCGTGTGGAACCTATTGATTTTCATTTTTTTGTAATCTGATGACGTTATGCTGTATAAATACATGTAATCCAAAAAAAGAAATTCATCTAAGGTTTCAATTTTTCATCTGCTTTATACCAGCACTGTTTGCGTTTTCAATTATTTTCCTTTCACTGTCAATTAGGTTCTCATTAATATGGCAACGCTTGATTGGTCTTTGTTCGTGGAAATACATCAATGATGTACAGTGTAGATATAATTACTCATGATCTATTTGATATCATCGATAATCCCAATGCTGTGCAGAAAGTTGGTGCATGTCTCGAGTTCACCGTTAACATACTACATTATATCAGATTCGACAAAAATGAGCACATCCTTACCATGATTCTGGCAAAATAGTTGATAAAAAATTCGCGTGATGAAATCCTATCAATGAAAAGAAAGAACAGCAAATAGGTAATCTTGAATGAGCATATCCCGGTCATCCAGGGAGAAGGCAAAATTTACTGTAAGTACACGTACATGTATTTGGGAAATCAATAAGGACTCCCTTACAAATACTAATTTTTTCTCAAATTCCCTAATTTAAAGAAAGCAATTTAGAAAAACGATCTAGCTCGAAAACATATTGTAGGCATATATTACATTTTCATTTATGCAATATTTTCAAGGTTTTATCTTGTTGTTCAGTTCCAACCCCTCCCCAGATAACTGAAGATAACCATATTACCCTCGCTTTTGTATTTCTGATGAATAGAAGCTAAGATTTTCATGACGTGAATTCATCCCTCTTTTCCGCTTGAGGATATTTTTCTGCTCAATTCCGCAATGTTTTAATCAATGTTATCGAAAACCTGCCTCGGAAGCTAACACTACGGGTGTACTTGGTATAGTCTCTGCTCCATCATGGGCACTATGAGAAAGGGGCTTCTCCTAATGGCTCCTAGGGTGGCAGTGATTGCCTGGCGAGGAGGGGGATTAAACACAAAAATAAACAAATGAATATCAATTCTGACAGCTACAGTAGGGCAGGTGTAATTATTTCAAACAGGGTTCCCTCAAACCTGGAAAACCTGGAAAAGGCAGGTAAATTGGAAATGCCTTGAAAAGTCAGGGAAACTTGGAAAGCCTGGAAAAGTTACGGAGATTCGAAAAGCCTGGAAAAGTCATGGAAAATGGATTTAATTTGTAAAAGTCATGTAAAATTCAGCAAATCAATTCCAGACTTCACGTTCATGTATATAGTCAGTGGTTAACAGAAAAATCAAGAAATGACAAGCAATTCTGTGCAAGAAATTAACAATGAAATTATTAATTTAAAAGAGAACTAATCTAAATTTGCTGAAACCTAATGAAATTTTTTTTCTGTCACCTGTTTATGTAAAATAAGCAGTAAATATAGCATTCCTTACGTTGGCATTTTTAATGATCAGGGTGGTCAGGAAAGTATTTCAAAAAATGGAAAAGTCAGGGAAAAGTTAGGGAAAAGTAAGGAAAGTTAAAATTTTCTTCTCTGGGGGAACCCAGTTACACTACAAGTAGACCTATTGTGCACATTTGGAGAAGGTACCAGACCAAATTTCATCCAACAAAACAAATGGCGCTTACACAAATACATGTACATGTACATGAATTTCTGATGAAATGTTATCGATGCTCACCAACTTTGCATAATCCTGCAAGCACTACAAATGACGTGTATATAAAAGGAGTTCTGACATACTGCCAGTTCCAACTGGCCACGTGGATTCCAGCCTCACCTTCCTCGTGGCTCGCATTACCGGCCCCACCAGCGACCCCTGAACTTTGCACCGCACTGGTGTACGGCCCCAGCTCGGAGTCACCGTAGGGTTCATACTTGTCTTTGGCTGTGAAATAGACGGGGTTGTATCTGTATCTCCAGCCAGAGGAGTTGCTACGTGAGGCTGGATAGGGCTGCGTAGCTTCCACTGGATTGGCAAAAAAGTTGGCAATTTGGATGAGCAGTGACGCAGATAAGGTGACCCGGAAAACCAGCAGCTGGAGTCCTTTGGGCCTGGAAGCATAGCGACACATGAAGCTGTGGGAAGAGAAAAATAAGACACGTATGAGACAATGTAATAATAGAGATAAGTGGCTGCTGTTGTAGAACGATTTATCATATGGCGTTTCTGCAAGTGGGCAGAACATGATAGGGACAGCTTGTCATTTTCTAGTCTGTTTATTATACTGTAGCTTGGGTATTGAACAAGATTGCCATAAACGCAGCTAAGTTCTGGAATGTTCTGCATGCGAAAATTGGTATTCTCATAAAATAAGTAAGCGGAATGTTATTAAGAAATGTTATGCGCTTAGGGTGAAGACGGACAGGTGAAAGTTAGATTCTCACATCAAGGAATTTTCCTTTATCCTAAGTTTTTAAAACATGCCAATCAATAAAAAACGAGCCGTTGCCATGGTTACGACGAGAAAAGAACAACACCTGGAAAGTGTAATTCAAATCGGAACGAAGCAAATCGTGAATAACAAAATTATCAGCATAAATTGCTGATATTTCTGTCAATCATGCACTCAAGTAAGGTCTGCTGAATAACTGGTAAGTTAATTTTTTTTATCGATTTGCGGGTTTTAAAAAACGTAGTATAAAACAAAATGTAACATGAGGAATTTAACTCGGAATTTAACTCGGAATTTAACTCTGAATTTAACTCCTTCACCGGCTTAAACGACGTTTTTTGCGTGAGATGTCTAGATACGCTCACAGCTATACACGACACATGATCATGGAAGAAATTCTCCCCTATAAATTAAACGGTTATGGGCTTTTACGTCTTGTTGGTCTAGACATATTGCCTTTTTAATTTTTATATAAAAAAAATCAAACTGCTTCATTGGAGAAAATATACAGAAGTGGTAAAATACATGGTGACGCCCTAAGTTTCGTAACAAATCGAAAAAAAACTTTCTATTAAATTCCCTTCCATGAGGTTTTTGGGAACAAAAAGTTTTTTAAACCGAACAAATTTCGGATAAACTTTGGTGTAGTACCTGCTTATTTGTGTTTTGTTCACCCTAACCTAAAACTAACCTAACAATATAATTTCTGGTATAGCTGCCCCCAACTACCAGACAACCACTGCCAGCCTGCGAGCCGTTAGGAGAAGCCCACTTTCTTAGTGTCTATGCTGGAGCAGGGACCTCACCGCAGTACACCCCACATTTTCTTTGTTCTGCTTTGTCCATTTCTGCCTACTTGTAAGCTGATTATCAAAGGGGAATTCATCAAATTGACAATCACATCATCATCACTATAGTTTATTAGATTTAGATCAGCCTGATTTACTGTACATGCATCGATACTGTGCATGCGCACCCGTATGGCGTATGCATATGGCTAATATTGTATGCGCAATAAAACCACAACATTATAATTTTGAATGATCTGGTCTGGACATCAAACAGTAAATTAAATTGCTTTTTCAGCATCAAAATCTGCATAAACAAGTGCAATATGCTCTTTAAAGTGCAACGGACGCTTAAAAGCTTATGTAAATTGAATTTGGCAGTGTCGAACTCAAATGTTAATGGCGTATTAAGATTAGTTCCCCAGGTAGTGATTGTAACGTCAAAGCCAATGTCATGTATAGTCTGAAAAAGTACACAACAGAATCCTTAATGGGATTGTCAAGTATTGGTGCATTCGGTACCTGAAATTAATCAGCCAAAGTTACTTGCTAAAGCGCGCTTGCTACGACCCATTAACAAAATAGAACGGGGAATTGTTCTATCTTTAGAACGATAATGCGATATTCGGAAAAGCTAATTAACTACTGCATGTAATTTGATATTGTAGAGCGTTTCTCATTAAACCTTATGCATTCACTTTACATCAATAATGAGAGCAATTATAAGCAATCTTGGTTGATAACTATGACCTTAGTTCTTCTTGAGAAAATTATAGTAGGAATGATCAGATATGCACTTGTCTTTGATTTAATTAATAGATGCGGACGATTTCATCAGCAATCAGGCTTGCATGCATGCATTACAAAACTTGCCTAAAATAAAATCTCAATTCTCCTTAGCGATAAGAAATAGCTCAAACACACTATATATTATGCGAGTTTCTTGTTGATGAAACTTACTGAATCTCCCCTCTACGATGGTCTCTCAGCCCATAATGATATTTCATAAATGAGGGAGCCACTAATCAATAGTACATTCAAAATATATTCAGAAATGTCAAAACAGCACGAGAAAATTAAAAGGAATTTGTTCGACCAATTGGGATATTATTAGAGATAATTGGTATAGAACTTCTGATAATAATTAGGGCTGTTGTGCTGCGAGGTACTCCTTAAGCATGCGTATATTCCTTTAAGTCGTCGATTCAGCATAAAAGTGGTACTCTGGGATCCATCTTGAATTGCTCATGACAGACCTATCATGCATAATTGGCACTCCAGAAAATTAACAGGGCGTTCAAGTGCCAATTTGCACGCAATAGCACATACATGTATTCTATATACGAACTCATACGAGGCTGTGATGCTTATATTATTGCAATAAGTTTCAGTTAGCTCGTGTAGCTTTCCTTTCACGTTAAAACTGAAAATTTAATACAGTATGAAGCAGCACTTGAATGCTGGAAAAGTGGATAAAGTGGTTTATTCCTTAACATCGAGCGTTTATATATAGCGCAAGAACATCTTTTAGTATATCAGTATGATATACTAAAAGATGTGAAAAGGTACTAAACGATGATAAGGTAACAATGCAGAAGTTTCGAAACGAATCTATGTTTGGAAGATGAATAGAAGCAAGCCCATATTAAAGGAGAAATTACCAATCCACTCTTTCATTGTGATAAGCGATGTTTATTTAAAATATTATTCTGCATATTATCCATGACCTTTATTTGTCAGTTATAATTTCCCAGGTACTATTGTTTCTGGAGATTTAAGCTTATGCCCTGGGAAAACTGAAATGCACTTTAAATATGATTAGATTAAATTCTAGGGTATATGTAATGCATCTGTAATACCGCGCCATATGACTGCAGGCATGTCTAATGATTGATGTTTCAGCTTTTATAAAAGACATTACAGAAGCTCGTATATCAATTACGATTGCTGATAAGAAACTGATAGGCAACAGTTCTAAGCACTTTCCTTTACACGTGTGGGGTAATCCAGGCATTAGCATGTGAGAGATGAAATGTCGGAAAACAATCGCACTGAAGTTTCCATGATGTTAACGGGATAAGATTCAAGAAAATGAAGTTAATTTTTCACGCATCATTCATGTTTCCAATTAATGACACAAATGCAGAGTGACGAGATTTAAGAAGTATGAAGGATGATACTTAAACCCAGGGGCTTATTTGTGAAGGGAATCATCGCTGCAGGCGGCTTTCGTTAACCTCGTTGGCGTTTTTTCCAATGTATCTTCACTGAAAAAACAGCAAAGGCTGGGGCGTAATTAAATTTGCAATTTAGGACCAAAATAGGTCCATTAGGAAGTTAAGCCAACCATAGATCATCCTTTCAGAAAGGCTCTCTCCCGCATTGAATTTATTAGCGGAAAACCAACTCACCGGCGGGGTTGATTACGTGGCAAAGTAATTATCATTGATGGCATCCGAGCAATTCCTTGGATTTAGAGTTGTTTTAAGTTAATTGCATGTTTTCCTTCCAAGAGCCTTCAGGGAATGGCACTGCAAACGTTCATCAAACTATACATGTACAAATTTGCTCTCCAGGATAAAGAAAAAAAATTCTAGCCCTTCCAAACCTCTGTCATTATCACTGAAGCACTTTTCCTTTTTTTTCTAAAAATCTTGGTCCCTGGTTTACGTTAGAAGCAGTGGCAGAGTTGATCAACTGTAAAGCCTTAATTTTTAAAACCAACTTAGATATCTAACTTAAAATTATTATCGATTAAATTATTAATGGCGACTTAAGTGGTAGAAGAAATGTTCATGTAAATTTAAAATTATAATGGCAGGGACGTCAATGAGGAAATTTGAATTAGACTGAAAATTTGACTTGTGGCCTGAGCCTGAAGAGTATCAACTCATTGTCTATCAGGCCCTCTGCACTACAGGGCTGTTTAATTTTTAATCCCAATTGTGAATGTCTTTGGAGCAGTAAAATAAATTGCAACTTCATCAAACAGTTGCTTAACTTACGATATGAACTTTTTTCGAGGGATTAAGCCAGTATTACAAGTATATGACTTTTTAATCCGGTCTTATTAGTCTCGCATCAATCTTTCATTTCACGAAGGACGGAAATGGCGGTGAGCAAAGATGTTTATGACCCACGAGTGTCTCCTCCGCTTATTATTCATATTAGGCATAGCTTATTTTAAGCTGTTATTGCCTTTGTTTAATCAATTCAATTAAACATTGTTAAATTAACGAATACTCGCTAAAGTTGCTTTAATCAAGCAGCGAGGTCAAATAATGGTAATCCATGAAGAATGGCTGAGGGGATGTCTAACTTCTAAGCATGCAGTATAAGTATTTTTACAATGGTAAATACATCTTTAAAGTTCTTCAGTAAAGAAGTTGAATGTGTCTATTGGACACGCAAAACCTTCTCCCAGAATTAGCAATTCGTTTTGCCTAGATGTTTCGGCGATATTTTTTAAAAATAGTCTCTCTGCTTTTTATTGAAAGTTTTGTAATATATACTACGTTATATGTTTTGTTCAAAAAAAAGTTGTGGTATATTTCCAAATATTGTAGAGTTGCAATATAGGTATGTGTATAGCATTATGTTCAAGGGTCGAAAATTGGAAAAAAAATTAAGCTACACTTCAAGTAACCTACAATGTAAGCTAAACTAACTTAACCCAACCTACGCTATCATGCAACCTACGCAACCTAAGCTGCCCCAAACCGTCAGGCAATCACTGCCAGCCTCGTAGCCGTTAGGAGAAGCCCACTTCAGTTCACTTCCCTGCGTTAAATGTGCTCAAAACAAAAACATAAAAATTTTCCACAGCTAGCAAAGATGTAATTGATTAGAGTATTACAGTAGAATTGAGTAGAACTTGAGTAGAGATCAAATGCATGAACAAACTAAAATATGCACATTTGGAGCAGGGCATAAACGTGCATACCTTGTGGGATGGTACCCAGGGTTTCACGACGCCCACTTTAATTTAGTTTCGAAATTAATAATAAACAATTCCCCACAGATTTAACATGGATTATTATACGAGATAAAAGTAATCAAGCTAGACTCAATTCCCGCAAGCCAGGAGTAAGAACTCAGAAGGCTAGATGCACAGATGTGCCAAATTGATTCGATCAGCTTTGCAACAACGGTAGTAAATCAATTCTGACGATGTAACGAATTTTTCTGAAACTAAACCAAATTTTGTTTGTTCGAAATATAGCCCGTCAGTTGGATGTCAGTCAGATATTCGTTACATCGTGTTATGAATTGTTAATGCTACATTCATAACTCCCCCAACAGGAAAAGCTACTTCCATTTCAGGAATATGGATGCTGGTGCCACCTTGAATCCATTTACACTGCTAGAAACATTTATAATGTATATGTTCTGCAAATAGTATTCGTTCAGACCCACGTGTTTGCGACAGTGGGGGTGGAAGGGGGACCGTGAAAAAGTAACTTGGAAAGCAGATGCTTGGAAACGCTCTCACTTGAGGAGATGGCTTGGGAATTTCTTTGCAACCTTCAATCTCGCATAGGCAATCCATTTTCCGCGCTTTAGACATTTTTAGGATAAAATGTATCCAGTATAAGTGCTATCTGTTAGCTAGGTTAGAAAGCATTAAGGATACGGAAACTCGCACTTAATATTCTTGTTGGTCTGCAGGGAATGTTGACACGCCAATAAGTTGACATTTTGCGATATTCCACGTAACATCTACATTTTGGTAGAGTTTCTGTGACATGTTTCTTCTATAAGCTACGCTGTATCTACACAGCTGAAAGTCCTGGAGATATTTTTCGATGGACGTGCATTTTCGTTGAGATATCTGAGTACACACGAGACTTCATCTACTTTTTCCAAAAATATGCAAATTTTAGTAGAACATAATTGTCAAATGGGGCCTGCCAACATCTTGAATACTGGAATTGAGAAACGAACAATACAAGAAATCAGAATTATTTTTGAAAAATCCTGACACCCGGTAACAACCAAAAGAGTGCATTGTTCACTATAGGGTGCCATGCTTCCACGGACTTCCTGTAGATTGGAGTCCGTACATGATTGCCGTTCAATGCAACCACCATTCAGTTTTTTTTGGGAAGAGATACATGTAACTTTCCCTTGTGATTATAACGTGCAGCCCTTCTGGCCACCAAGAGCAATTAACAATCATGAATATTGAGGAAATAGAAATATTACATGACGCAGGATTTGCAGCATACTGAATGACGGAAAGTCCATATTCTCACTGCAGAGATCAAGGTTTTTGTGTCAAGTAGACAATAGAATCATAGTGGATTAGTGGGAGTATCCGCACTCCCAGTGGAGGCTTTCACACTAATAATGCTCATTTCGTTAATGGCAACTGTTTTACCATAAAATGGCGTTGAAAGGTTAGGCTCAGGTCACCCTCTGGATCACAAAGCAAACACGCATTTTGCTACCATCACTGGTTTTTAAGTTTTCATTAAAGTTAGGCTAATAAACGTCAGTAACCTTGGTGATGATTGTAACAACATCAAGGAGATCGATAGCCTTATTTATATACACACTATCGGATTTCTTTGATCAGAAAATAATGAAGAGTAATAAATAACGTCTTTCGGACTGTCAGTTTTGCCATGCTTTCGTCCTGCTTAATGTTTTATTGCATAGACAATTTGGCAAACAACTCGAAGGCCTAGAGAATAGTACGATCATTTATTAGGTTTATTTATTAGAATTGATCGAACTTAGGACATGGCTAACTTCTCCATTCCACATTGCTATCATAAAATTGCGTTTTCACTTTCTGTACCCTTGTGGCTTCCGAAATTTACTTGGAGTGACAACCCAATTAGCCACCTGCTGGAAAATATTTACATAAATGTGCTGTTCATTATGCTTTGAATAATATTCTTTGCTCAAATTGTGCTCATGCACTCTGGCAAATGACAGTAGCCTACCACTATCAACTGTGGCCTTGCTGCATGCAAACATGAGGTTGTCATTTGGCTATGCTGCCATCATATTAAAATCTAAATCTTTTGAATGCAGTTACGCAATAGCTTCAGAGTTATTATGAAAATCTGATGTGATAAAAAAGTGAACATCCTTTTTTCTATAGTCATTTTATAATAGACTCATACTCTGCAGGATTTTATTAATGCACTGTATATCAATTGTTATGTGCTATAGTGCATGTACAGTGTATACAGTACATGTATTTGAAAATATCATTGCTGTCCTTCCATCGATGATTGGCAAACTAAATAGTGCTTCAACATTTATTTGAACTCGGTCGTCTATCGTTATGGCTTGTCCACACATTGCGTCAGGTTGATTTATTGCATTACAAAGGGATAAATCTGGGGAAAGTTATAGTAATCACTACTTATCAAAACCTTTGTAATGTTCTTTCCAAAGTGGTGTTGATTACTGGAGACATGTTGCATTTAAAACCATTCATTTTTATACTGTTTCTAAAAACTAACCTGTGATGTGAAAAATGGGGAATGAATATTTCATTTATCATGAGTGCTGTTCATTCGTCGTACTGCATACAGTAATGAAATTTTGGCCCAGATGCATTAACCATCACATACTCAAATGAATGATAATAAAGATTCTAGGCATAATTAATTCCAAGTTAAATGCATTAGGCTTAATTAAATTCCTTCATTCGTCTATCTCTGTTTATTCAAGTAATGACACAAATGAAACGTGCTAAATCACGTGCGTTTTTATTTAATTGTTATGCAATAATGAAATAAAATTATCGGCTAACTCAAACCCTCACGTATTATCAGTTGTTACAGGCGCTTAATTTTACAATACGGATAGCATCAAAACTGCCAAATAATTTGCAAAACCTCTGTAAATGGACTATTTGAAAGTAACAAGTTTCTGGCGCAGTAGCGCTTAGCCTGACACATACTGTTCAACGATATATCATCAGTAGCTTTGCTGACACAACCTAACCTCTGGTTCTTTCTTTCCTCTTTTCTAAATCAATACTGTTTGTTTTTTGCCTCACTTAGTTTTAAAGGCATTTATTTCGCAACTTCTTCGGTGCTAGGAAATTAACATTTTATCGAATATCCAAGTAGAGGCAACAGGCTGTTAGTTATCGACGCGTTGTTTTTGCAAGCAACCAATTTGTCTTTGAGTGATGATAGTCCCTGGGACTGTCACAGTTAGAACATAATGAAATACAGTAAATCTTGCGTCTGCTGAATTTCTCATCATTAGTATAATTGGAATTCTTTCTAGGGTCCTGCTTTAACAGTCAAATATGCACCGAATATGTTACGGCATTGAGTTCGATTGCACTACCAAAATACTGAATGATGTTTTATGGCTTATTTTCAAAATGGACCTTTTTGGATGTACATGTAACAATGCGAGCGTTTCCAGTTTTTCAAAAATACCTGTTTACATTATTGGGTTACATGTGATCGGAAGGTTTACATGTATGGAGGATAATGAAATCCACTAAATCTTGTCTATAAAAAGCAATACACAAGCAGACATTGTGACTACTACAGTACTAGTAGCTAAACAATGTAATGTAGGCATTCGAGCTCCAGGCAACACGCTTGCTTAATTTTTATTAGCTTTGGTTGAACCTGACGAAAAGCTGATTACACACGAGCTGTTGATTTCAGGAAATAGCCTGCGGCATCCTAATTATATCCAAATATATGCAAATTAAATCACGTGGTGCACTCGCTTTCCTGAATTAAGTGACCTGCAGGCCATCACATCATCAATGCTGTCCATTACTGTATTTTTCATTCGTGACAACGCGTCTATCCTCCAAAGTGCACGTGCAGCAATAGAATAATCAAACAGGTTAGTGACATGATAGTCATTTCAGACTGTTTTTGATTATCTGTAGCCAATTTTATAAAAAAAAACATTGAGTCATAAATCTCATTTTAGAATATCGGGCGGCAGATTACTAGTAAACAAATACCAGTTGCTGAAATTGATTAATACAAATTCAGATTATTAATCAGTAGGAATCACTATCGTGAAATCAACAGAATATAACATTATGAATCAGAGGCGTGATGTCGCAATTTTTTTTAATATCTCATCTGAGTCCATAGATTAATGTACACGCACGTCCATGGTATTAGTGGTTAAAATGTTTTGTGAATAAGGAAAATTGATCTATAGTTTGTGTACATTGTAGCACTAGTCGATCGCCCTAAACCACGTAAATGGTATGATATGACCATGATATGAAAAATTCGAATGTAATAATAATGCGTTTGTAAGCATATTGTTGCGTAGTGGCCTAGGGCTGATAGGACTGTACATGGTGTAGCAAATTAGACGGCTTAAATTTGGTGCTGCTTTAGTACATGTACATGTCAGTTGACAGTATGAAATTTTTAATATCGTAAAGTGAATCATAAGAAGACTGGCTCTTTCATGCGACTCTATTTCTACAGATTGTTCAAACCTTTCTATGACAAAGACCAGATAAGATTCTAATGAATCTGTTTCAACTCCTAGCTTATACCCTATAATAAACATACATGTATACAGTACATGTAAAGGACAGTCTTGATATAGCTAGACCTTAATTGTAGGTTTTGCGACCTTGAATTTGTTTGCATGCTATGCGTGGTTGAATTTAGGTTGATTACCGCACATCGCATTATTTATAAAAAAAGCCCACAATCCTACCAAGGTCAGTTAGCTTATTTTCTCCGTGGAGTTTATTTCACGTACTGTATATTACTGGTTTGATAAGAAAACTGGCTGGAACGGGCAACTGTACATGTACATACTGTATGTAATTTTGGAGATTTTATCTAAAATGTTTGTAATTTCTACAGTATACTGTGTTTGGCATTTCATTTGGATAAATTAGCATCGTTATTTTTTTTTCTAAATAAGACATAATTTTTCATCTCAAGGGCGTACCAAGAGAACAAGGGAAGTGTTTCTTGAAACCGTTTTGCCAGCAATTGCCATAATATATTCCATAATTAACCGCAGTATCTTATGTTAATATACACGTTGCTGTTGTAAATACATGTATTTAATTTCAAAATTAGATAAGAGTAGGGAGGCGCAGCTTATCTCCCTGTAGTAGTATATACAGTGTACATGTATGACTCTAAAATGGAAATCTGTTAGATTGTTACAGCTGAATGCTTGCAAAAATATTTCTTTTTAATTGTCGGTATTCAACCCTGTATTGTACATTCACTTATCTATTGTTGTCCTCTGCAGCACAAAGCAATTTGGCAAAGTTACAGGGTTATGCAAAAATTAGCAAACACTTTCAAATCGTTATCATTTCATACTGTACATGTATGTCCAATTCATTTCGGATCCCCCATGTAACCTACATAAGCCTCCATGTAACTAAGCTGACTTAACCCAACCTAATCTAACCTTACCTATAACCAATAGGCATAGGTTATATCTAGGCTAGGTTAGTTCAGATAAGGTTAGGATAGGTTTTATTTATTTATTTGCAAGTTGCCCCGCAAAGCCTACGCTGTATGAGCTGTTAGGAGAAGCCCAATTTTGCGAGGTCTGCATACTTTGTATACCCTACTAATTCCATTGAATTCAAGTGCAGGACGAAAAAATAAGTGATATAATAGCGCATTAACATCACTGAACCTCTCCACGAAAGGGTTGATAAATCACAGTAGATATTTGAAAAAAGTATACATGTAGCTTCATTGATTGGACATTTTTCATCTTGCAAGCCGGTATAAGGATCGATGAGTTCACTCGTTTTATGGGTTCTGGCTTTCCTCACCAAATGTGATTTTTAACATCCAAAAGCTGCACTCCGTACATGTACAGTATGTCATAATACAATCACTGCAGTGGATTTTCACGAGTGCTAAAGTTGGTACAGGTGTTACGTTTTCCCGTCACGTATATTGAGCTTGCCAAGCCGCTATGGGTCACGTGTAATAGCGCACAAAAAAACTCCATTTTTTGAAAGCAGCAACGCAAACTGATTCTTGAGTGTTGACGATTTTCGTCGGAAATGTTATGAGAGGCTATCGATTGAGTTGAACAGTATCATGGTTAATGCACCTGGGGTGGATACGACTGACAAGATTAAGTAATTAACTCGAGTCTGATCCATAATGTGGAAAATTGGCATATCAACACCAGGCTTTGTCCTCTTTACATGTAGTGCAAATTCGGCAAGCGACATCACGAAGTAATTGCCAGTTTGTGGAATTAATTCCATTTAATTACGAATTTCTCGTGGTGGTTTCGACGAGAAAGTTAATCTAGTTAATGAGTTTGTGGAACGATTAATTAATTAAAGCGGAGGTGGCCATATGCACTTTGACGGTTATGCCCCAGCAAATTGGCATGTTCATGGACAGGCTAAAATATTCTGTATAGTATGTATGAACACAGAATATAATGTATACGTACTGTATACACAGAACGTAATCCGACCTTTCCAGGCATATTATGTGTAATGGATACAAGATATCGATTTAAGCTTAAAAGTATACTATGATCTGGGTGATATACAATACTGGATGTTTTTTCGTCACCAGTCTCATAGTTTTTAGATCGTGCCACTGTACAACGAATAAAAAAACATTTTTTGAATATCTGAGTTTTTTCGATACGAAAGCTCTGGGGTGAAAAACAAAACCATGAACCGCTTCAATGCGTCTTCCATAGCAGTGAGCGCCCCATAGGTCAACAATATAGAAATAACAAAAAGACAAAACTAAAATGTTATTCACAAATCTTCTAAATTTGCTCTGAAATTAGACCTTATTGAAAAATACCGACAGGGACTTGAGCTTTCTAACATAAATAGTCTTAAATTGCTGAATGTATTCTAATTAATTCGCTGAAAAAGCTCAAAGCTTTATTTATGTTTATTTACTGAATCATTTGTAGAAACCAGGAACTCTGTGGATTCATCGATCATTGTCACCCAATTCACAAACTGGTGTGCCTGTATTGCGAATTACCAGTCTAATTGAGAGACTTTTATCGATTCATTATGCAAACTCACATAAAAAAATACATTACATTCAGCCTCATTATGCCTTTGCAATCCGAATATTTGGCAGTCTAATATACAATTAAGTGTCTCTTATACCTATTTCAGCCTGAATATTGCAGATGCATTCATTATACCGTATAGGTTGTGATAGCCGGAGCAAGCAGTGGAATACCCAAGGCAAAATTACTCAAGGAAAGGTCTTGTTGGATTTGAAGTCTTTTAGCCGAAAAGTCAACATTTGATTGATATTTTATACCCATAGCTATACATGTACATAAAAATATTCACCATCGTCAACTTTCAGATTTATTTCTACAAAAATTCATGTGTAGCCCTGTCCATTACAAATGGTTGCTTGAATGCTTGGTCACTTCCATCACTTACTGGATCAAGCATCTTTGCCCTAGACGTTAAGTAACGGCTGGATAGACGTATGGAGACTTCTATTTTGTTTTACTACTAAGCTCCCAGCCAATCCATTACTTAGACTTTGAAGGCACTTCTCTAAAAACGTTTGAAGGTATTGGAAAATAAATGGCAGGTTGAGAAAAACTCCTGGCCACATCTGGCCAAGTTGATATTGACAAATGTACGGAATAGACAGACAGTGGTTTACCGACTATTTATCTTCAGCTATCGGATAAGCATGCCTTACGAGGTAAATGCATTCTTAATTGAAAGAATTCTCCGTCGCTTTAGAATTTAGTATCAAAACGAATACCTCGTCAATAATCCGATTTTCGTTCAATCACCGCATTTCACAGTATGGAGTTACCAGATTTAATGCTTCTCAAAGCTTTCTTACTAGTACTGTAGTTAGTCTTTACTGTCACGCAACAAAGCGTTTATATGTATATTTTTTTCTATATTCTCATGCAACAACTTTGTATACACAAACGATATCAATCGATCGCCTTATTCATAACATAAAAAAGAGCGAAAACGGGTAAAAGAATGTGTTAAGTTACATTAATCGATTACTAGCACATAACATGTTTAATATATCTAGGAAGTGTTTACTTCAGGACCCAGTTATCCCTATTTTCCATAACGCAGTTTAAGTTAGCACTGTACAAAATATTTTGAAAGCATTTAAAGCCGTTTAATATGCGCTTGCACTTACCTCGGTTCCAACAATAATGTAAATGAAATAATTTTTAAAAAAAGGTTTCTCGTAATGAGTATCTAAGAACTCAGTTTTTCTTATCGCTTCACTTGAATACTCATTACAGTTCATATGAATGAATCAATATTCATATTAGCATTGCAAGTGAAAGCCTCCAATATGTACGTGTAATTCTTAAACTTTGCACAAACATCCACGTACATTGAACCTCTGCTCGATTGGGATATTTGAACATGATATTCACTTTTTCTTCCTGTTCATATAAAAGGATTCTACATACATGTACAGTATATGAATGTTTTGCCAGTATTAGTTTTTTTAAGGCAAATACGAGGTAACCAGTTGTATTGGGAATTCCATATTCCTAACATATAGTATCTGATTTGATTTTAGTCTGAATGTCATTCAGATAAATATGGTAGTCATCTACTTTTCTCGTACTTTAATTTCTATGGCAACCAACAACAACAAAAGACCAATTTTTTGCCCCCAGTATGTATTAATAGAAAAACATCTTTCTGTTGCATTCTTTATCCAGCTTCAACTTTAAAATGTATTAGTGAAATCAAAGTTCTTCGTGCAGACTTCATTGCAAACTTCATTATTTGAAAGTAAATGGCAGGAATCGTTATGCTTATGCAACTTCGTTTCCATGACCTTTCCACTTACATGTATTCGTTCATATTAGAAAAATCGCTTTAGAAATGTTCTTAAGCAAGAATGAAGCAGTGAGGAAGGCAATTTGTAGTATATACATGGGTGGCTAATTGATTAAGGCAGTTAATGAAATTCTCAGGAAAACTGCAATCCTGCAGGAGGATAAACATCTGGTGAATCTCATGGATACTACCCAGTAGTAATGAAGGTCATTTTCTATGCATTCTGAATTTAACAAAAGTTGTGGAGGTGCATTTTTTTTGTTAAAATGATGATCTAAGTATAGCATACACATTTTGGTACACCGAGTTTTTTCTTATGAATTTCATTTTATCTATGGTTTTTAATGTATTGTGGTTAAAACTGACTATTGACTGAGGTTTTCATCTATGTGTTTACAATTAACTAGTGACAAATTTATTCTGCCATGGAGATGTTTTGGCATACATGTTCATGTATACCTCGTCAGACACCTCGTACTGGCGATCATTTTAAATGTGTCATAAATCCATTTCAAATGGCATTTAAAGTCAATGGAATATATGAATATTTGCTTAACACCATATTCACTGCACTTTGTTTACATTAAATATAGTGTAGGCATCGGGCATTTCTGATTGCATTCATTCGTAGTCATCCTCGTCATGAGTAGCAATCTGCATTACCGTTAGTATAAATGTTGGCTTAAATCCCTGTTGTGGTTACCAGCAACTGCACTATGTTTTGTGCAAATCAAAACGAACTTTGCTAAATTGAAGGCAAGCCTCCACTTGGGCTTCGACTCTTAAAACCATTTTCTATACAAAATGTTTGGACAATAAAACCTCTCTAGAGCTTTTTCTACAATGTTTCTTGGCGATTAAATGTTGCAAAGGATTAGGTAAAGTCCCTGGAAACCATTGCAACATTTCAGTTTTTCTTGATCCTGAACGCTGTCTTCCAGAATAGGAGCTTCCGTGGCAGAATAAAATCTTTAGTGAAAAGAATCGTCAGTGACTGATCCTTGGATCTTTTAGAAAACATCAAATCTGAGGATATAGGCATCGAAAAAAGTTTTATCTTTAAACACTCTAGAAGGAAAAATGCTTACATTCACATTGGATCTCTAAATACAAAATCCCACCGACTGACCTATCTACCATTTTCTAAGCATATTTGCCTGCAGCATTATACGACCATTTTTATAAGTGGGTTTTAAATGCCAGATCAAATGTCATCAAATGCTGCAAAAGTTCACCCGTGCTCTTAATTTACAGTATGTCTTGTTATGTCGAAGTAAGAGGTAGGGATGACATTGACGCTTTGCATTTTATTAACCTTAATGAAGCAATTAAACGAAGCTATAAATCAATTCATGCAAACCTTCTTACAAAATTGATTAAAGCACTGATAAATTACTCTAGGCCTTTGTGAGCACCCTTATTTCAGTGGCCATGTAACGTTGAATTATGTATGGTGATTTCGCCTACTATACAGGACGAGGCAATCAAATTTGCACATTTATATTTCGTGCACCGTTCATAAAAATGTAAAAAATGATTGGTGGAAAAATTGGTGGGAGTCAAGAGAATACCATTATGTACCACAATTGTTTATCAACTGTTTTGTTTTTTAAGATATTTAGATTGGTTATTGCCTTTCATTAGATGCCTTTTGCGAAAATATAGTCAAAGTAATTTACATAATGGTTGAATACTGAAAACTCCATGAAATGACAATAACGCTACCTGGCATATGGCTGCAAATGCTCGTACTGCACCTACTGAATTTTCAACATTAGGCCACATTAACATGCGAAGTTATTTCACAATATTTGTTCAGTAGCCTACATTTTGTTCCATCTAAGTGGATGAGATTCCTCGAATTTATATTTTCTTGAATAGTTCGATGAAGACAACTTGCCGTAAACTTCATTTATATATAGTTTCCTCTCAAGAGCATGCAGCATTGCCATGGACTGCATATCAAATTGTTAAAGTGTCTGGCAACCAATCTATACAAATAAGTTCTGCAATTGCTAGCTAAGCGCCCGGGGATTTTTATATTGTCACTTCGAATACATTTTAATTTGAAAAAAAGAGGAATGCAGTAGGTCGCTAGGCAAATATATCGATTCCGAGGTACGTTTACCGAAATTCAATACAGGTGAATTTGCAGAACTGCTGGTGGATTGGCATTCTCGATATGAAATCATGCGTCCAACATTCGTACAAGCTGCGTATTTCCATCGATTCGTTCCATCAAATATGTGGACTATAGGGCTGCCAGAATACTAAGAATAATATTACAGACTATATCAGACTATACCAGCCCTCAAATTCCGGGCTGAAGCAGGTCTTGGAGCCCATTTTCAATTAATCTCGAGACACTTGTAGAAGAAAAGAATGCATTCGTCTTGCACTCTCAAAACATGATGAACAACTTTTGTTATTATTTAGCGCGTGGAACTCACACAAATGAACTCTGCCCTTTTTCTGTTATTCATGATTCCTAAATAAACTTGCGTCTGAGCGTTGTGGCTACGCATGATAATGAACAAATGTGTAGCACGACCGGAATTGCAAGTGGATTGACAATTTGACTGGTTTTCCAAACAAATCACGGATTACTTCGGTTTCTAATCATTGCTTGCTGTAATTGATAAATGTATCACTCTTTTGGTACGATTGAGACAGAATCTTAAGGCAAAGTGAAATGTAGTGACACTGGTCTTGGAGCTATAGCAAAGATTAGCGACGACATTCTGTCGCAAAAAGTTCAACTAAACCAAACAAACTTTATAGTACATTAATCTAAAGTGTCAAGAGAAACTTGCGTTTTTGACGTACAAACTTTCATAATGTGGTTTCGAGCCACTATTAAAACTAATTGAAGTCTGGGGCCCGTCCGTGGTATCGAATGTATTGTTTCAGCGTCTAATGCTATAAAAAACTTTCAGTACAATGATATGTTCCGCGAATATATAAACTAGGTAAAAAATTTCAGCCCTTTAGGACGTTGGCAAGTCGGTTAAAACTGTTTTCACAAAAGTCGAAAACAGACAGAATTTAAACACGTTAAGTTAATATGCATGTAAAGGTTTTAATAATAAAAAGTGAAAAATCCGACGTTTTCAAATTTGCATTTTCGTGAAGATAACGTAAGTTTTCTGCTGTCAGTAAGTGGGGGGGGGGATGAATTCAATTAAATGATGGAGAATTTAGCGTATTTATCGGTAACCTCGTTGAATTACCATGGCAACCATTTTAACGGAGGGGCAACCTAAAGATTAAACGTGTAATATAAAAACTGTATTAACGCTCAGCCTACAGCCTTTTATTTGAAAGTAGCAAGTGGAGAGAAAACAGTTTTTGGATATGCCAATGAAAGCAATCACATTAGTACATCCAAATAATGCACATATTTAGTGAATTTTTGTATAGATCTATTCGCTGGAATAACCATGTCTATACATGTCTAAACACCCAACAACTACAAGTTGCATAGAATGGCAGGCAAGCAATGCAGTGAATACATTTACCTAATTTTTCTCTGTTAATCCATCTGTAAAATTAATTTGTTTAATCTATCGTTCCGAGATGGAGAAACGAATATTTCAAATTTCAGCATTTGCTCCGATAATTTACATGTATATAAACGCAATTTATCAGAGTCAAAAATAATACATTTACAATCCAGACGTGTCTGGTCATCATTCGCGCACTCTGTCTCCTGTCGGCAATTTCAACATTAGTTACATAAGACATTGTTTCCCTAGATATTGATCCATGCATATTGCGTGTTTGCATATAGGTGCACGGATTAATTTACCCATTAATATTTGAATTATCCTGTACATATCAAACGCAAGGTTGTTTTGTTTTGGCATGTTTGGAGGTGCTCGAAGGCTTGTCTTAATCTAAAAATGCGGGGCTACGCCTAATTGTGGGCTTTCTTTAAGGATGGTAAATAATTAAGAGGCTGTTTGTTGTTCGTGGGCTTTGAATTTGAATGTAAGATTTGATGATTTAGGCGATTAGTGGCAGCATTTAATCTGCCGGTGTCCATGGTAAACATTCTTCCCGACAGGTTTGAAGCCCAAGTAGACTATACTGTTTAAGCCAGAACTATTGATTTTTTATCCACCGTGTTGGAATGGGAGTCACGTACTTCAGAAGTAATTTGTTATTTCCAAAGTTTTCACTTTTCACTATTTCTCCCTCATGTGAATTGCTAAACCTTTTTCAGGCTGTTGGTCGAGCGCCAAAAATTACCTGCTAACAAATCTCTGAGTTGCTCAATTTGTTTATAACAAATGGCGAACGCAGCTAAATAGCTTCAAACTTTTTCCCGCTGTGGTTTCCGAAGTCGTGGGCAAATGCATACCCTTGAGTGTTCCGTTAACAACATTGAAATGCGTACGTGTTGATGTCAAATGCAGGTGGAAAACGTGAAACTCTCAAAATAATACAACATTCTTGGAAACACCACAAAATTTGTCTTAGGATGCAGATAGAAAACATGAAACTCAAAATAATACGACATTCTTGGAAACACCGCAAAATTTGTCTTAGGATGCCGATAGAGAACATGAAACTCAAAATAATACAACATTCGTGGAAACGCTACAAAATGTGTCTTAGGATAAAATGTCATATCAGTTTTTGTTGTTTTAGAACTTACTGAGTGTTCAGACATTTGTGGTAACTGCTCCGTATACGAATGGGCGCCAAAGTAATTTTTTTTATATTTTGCTTGCCTTAATAGCAGGCAATTGCTGGAGCCGGTAGCAGCAAGGAACATATACCGAAGCATAGCACCGTACAAACAAGCAATGATGATTTCTCCTGATTGGCTTTGGACAATTCATGTGCAGAGTAAATCTATCTGGTTTAATTTGACTTTTAAGTTTGTCAAAATGACTGGGTGTCACTGTCATCTTGCTCATGAGTAATTCGATATCGCAAAATCTCTTTCTTCCTATAACTTAATTGTTCGGTGTTGTCATAGAGGCAACCAAATGCGAGTCTTAATTTGGGATCTAATACATGTATGAGCGGACTAATTGTTGATGACATCACAACTTCGTTTATTATCATCTATAGTCATTATACGGCCATATGCAAGTTGTGTATACCTGGCTGTGCCTGAGACGTTTTAGTCGCATGACGGGTTGGATAATGTCGACGAAACAAAATAACAAGCTTTTATGCTGCAGTAACCTTGGGGAAATAATGGTCTTGCTAATCGTGCTAATGGTAATTTATTAAAGCCAGTGCAGAAATGTTAATAAAATTGGCTTATAGGAGATTGACGATATATGGCGAAGAATTTAAGCGTCAAATATCGCTGATGCACCAATGTACGCAATTTTGTCAACAGATGGACTAAGCCGTAAACAACGTAATTATGAAAACGGACAAACTTTGCTTGGTAATCCTGATTATATGTAGCGCTTGGGCGGTGCAAACGACAAGATTCGGCATTTGGGGATTTTAAACTATACAGAACTCCTGATATCCTGTTTTATGATCAAACAGCGTGTAATTGCGCATAAACTGATTATATGAAATACACGCTTTATCCGTGTTAAATAACTGCTGTCGAGGGAAATTAAAATTTCAACTAACAGTTCTTATTAGTTTGGCAAAGTTATTGCAGCTGTGGCATATTGGCTTAATAGAAGGCATTTAGTTATCCATTAAAGTAAGATATGTACATGTACATGTTGTTATCCAGTTATCCAAATCTTGGAAACTTGTACGCGCAATAATTCAAGATAACAGCACGTCCTTCTGGATGAAACATTCATTCATATTTCACAACATGAAGCATGGTTTTTCAGTTCGATATCAGAGCAATCTACAAAAATGATAAAGGTATAATATTCCTAGATTACAAATTTTGATGATTTGGTAATAGTAAACGTAACAATTTATGTCATATGAACTAAATATTAGTATAAACCAAGCACCTGTTAGATATCCCGATGCAGCTTCGAGGTCACATATACATGTACATGTACCAGAATAATTTTTGTCAGCATGCTTGTCTATCACACATTTACAGCCTAGACACCAGCATTCGTGTGCATGCAGCTTGATTCCTAGCAATCGGGAAATGCCCGAACAGAACACGCTTTTCCAATTTTCATTAGAGGTGCGCATTAATCGACAATCACATGTCACGCTGTAGACCTTGACTTACATGGAATCTTAAATGAACCATAGTTATTGCCCTGAGCACGTTAATGGAAGCCTATTAACGGAGAAGTCGTACGTTCTTCGATATCTCCTTGGAAAAAATCGATAGCAAATTAATTGACGCATTTATGTGAGTTCTTTTCCTTTAAAGGCAGCGAAATAATGTATTGACTTTGGAAAATTGCTTTCATTTATAGCTGTAGTCATCGAAACCCAAGCACTTTAGCGTAATCTACGGCAGCGTCAAGTTATTGATAAGCGCGAGCAAAACAATAAAGAGTGGAAATAAGCGAGAAACAAAACATGGGCAAACTTGACAACACTGCAAATTGACTTCTTCATAAACACACTTTTCGTTCTGAAATGTACCTTTTGACTACATTGTATTGTTGTGTACGTATCAGGTTAACGGACAGTTCCCCTCCCACCCCTGCCATGTTAAAAAATTGAAAAATTGTATACATAACATCGCTGCGAATAATGAATAAATCGTCGTGATAATAATTTTGCTCGATAGTCTGGTTACTTCTGGAGGCGATAATTCAACTTTAATGAATAAATGCCCTTTGATTAATTAATAAAAAAGATAATTAAAGATTGATTTTTTTATTCGAGT
>JAQGAF010002120.1:0-24850 GCA_034687865.1 Kryphioiulus occultus | reverse complement strand
ACTTGTAGCGCTCTCATTGGCTCGCAGATTCTGCGAAACCCATTTCGCACAAAATTGCGGCCGTCTGAGTACCCCTATTATGTCCCAGAATTCTTTCTAATAAGCTGCTAAAGGTCGTGACTTGCTCAAGTCCAATGATGCCAACTACAGTATACATGTATTTACCTGTACTACAGTGTACACATGAATATTTCGATTCTGAAGTAGGCAAGGGGATCATCTTTTTCAAGAATCACATTTTCTTAAGTGGTGAATTTACCATAATGTTTGGCCAAAGGAATCAATGCAAACATTCTGCAAGTGTATTAAGACAAGTTGACTCCAAATCCACTTTAAGTAATAAAAATAAAAATGAATACCTACGACGGAATCATCCTGATACACTGTAGCATTCAATTTATTCTAAAGTTGCTTTGCGCAATTTCTAATACGATAAGTAACCGAAGCTCAAAAATGACTAAGTTTAGAAAAACATCTATTGGATGCTGAATTTTGATTTCTCAATTCAGATTCCGTAATTGGATTCGGTGCTTTTTGAACTAGGTAAGTCTTTGATACGCTGTTGACATAATCTGCCATTTCTCCTCTTAACTTTACTTAACATTTGTTGTCGTTTTAGTCGAAAAAAAGCAATTTTCTGTTAGCAGAAATGGATTAGGTTTGGCTCAAGCCAGAAGCAATCAGGGCTGCCTTCGGCGCCTAAAGCTTTTAAACTAATTTGAGATCTTCTGTGGCTGAGTTAAAAAAAAAATGCTAGGGTTACGTTTATTTTTGCCCTCGATGGCCCCTGGCAGTTTTTTTTGCCAAATTGTCCACTGGAGATGGAATTGAAGCAACTGGCTTGTAGGATCACTAATCGAGCTTGTGAAGGACTAAACATCGCAGTTTATTGATCGTGATGAAAGCAAGTTTTTTCATACATGTGCTGGGCCTGGTTTTAGCACTGAGCTGCTTGCTGGGTTTTTGCTCCTCCTAGAATTTCAGGAAATTGGATTCTCTTAACTTTCATGCTAAAAAAGCTGTTGTGTGGCAATATTAAAAACTTTTTTCAACGCCCCTATGACTGAGCATTTGGGCGAATAAAAAAGATGATTGGACCATTTGAAAAATTTCAATTTGCTCAACGGCTTTGGGAGACCCTGTTGGTTGCCATGGAATTGCCATGTAGGGTGGCTCAAGAGGTCATTTTAGGGACCTAGAAAGAAAACCTTTTGTTTCGTCAAATTTTGAATCTTTCTCAGGAATCAATGATCATGGAACGTCGTTGCCGCCATTTGAAAAATGTGCTGTTTGAAATGAAATTTTGTATGATAGCTGTTGATAACATGTAGTTAACTGATGTTTCGTGTACTACATGTAGTTAACTGATGTTTCGTGTACTGCATGTAGTTAACTGATGTTTCGTGTACTGCATGTAGTTAACTGATGTTTCGTGTACTACATGTAGTTAACTGATATTTCGTGTACTACATGTAGTTAACTGATATTTCGTGAACTACATGTAGTTAACTGATATTTCGTGTACTACATGTAGTTAACTGATATTTCGTGTACTACATGTAGTTAACTGATATTTCGTTTACTACATGTAGTTAACTGATATTTCTTGTACTACATGTAGTTAACTGATATTTCGTTATGCCTGCTAACCACGGATATGTAGGCCTACATGTATTTGTACGGCGTATTTGCAACCAAATAGCAGGCAATTACTGATAGAAGATCGCTCGCAATTTGTTGATTAAATACTGTATACAGTAGTAGGCAAGGGGATAATGCCATTTAGACATTACAATAAATTCTGACACCTTTGCGTAGTGGCCACATTGGCTAGATATCTAGTTGCGGTGTTAATCAATTTACAATTGGTTTACAATCAGTCTGCAACCAAACTAGTGGCCAACTGGTAACACGTATATTTGAAACGTAACATCCATCATAAGGCAGCTGACTGTGGCAATTCAATAGGGAAAATCGGTATGCAATCAATATGATTTTTGTTTGAAAAGCAGCTTTTTGGACATATTTGAATATGTTTTTTTATGCATTACACCTTTTTGTGTTTTAAAACGAAAATTGCAAATTATTAAACACATGTATATTCTTGAAAATACCTCATTGACGAGAAAATAATTTACTTGGTAAAGTATATTGAGACATTAAGATATTTTGAAATGCATGCACATTCACTTTGCAATCAAGTTTTGTGAAATCATTTTGCTAATTTTTACCACATGCAAGAGCAATCTTATTTGGGTATAGCGAATAGGTATACATGTAGATGAAAGTTCAAAAGCTTTTATGGAAGATTTGCTCTAATTAAAAATTGGTGCAACTCGTGAGAAATTTCTCCCTCCCATGTTTTACTAGGTCTAATTATTATCGACATTTTGGTTGAAGTTATACCAAAAATAGAATTTGCGCAAAAGGAAACGGCAAATGCTTATTGGCATAAAATCTTGAACTTGTAAGTCAGTTTGGAAAAACGGAAGTACGATAAATATTTTCAAATCTTTCGGGGATCTCACCTTTGGGAAATTTACCGAAATGTACACACCATCAACGAGCAAAGTTTTGAAAAATACATGTAGCAGAAAGTACTCTGGAAGGAAAACATATATGTTGGTAAACAGCAAAATTAATCGATCTTCCCACTCACTATGGTCGTTGAAAGTCTTAATGTGAAAGGCTCATAAACGGTGCCTTGCTAAAACTTAAGGAAATTACATTCACATTGGCTTAACAGTGAAAAAAATCGAAGATAACGTTTCCAAAATGGAATTGAAATAAATGTTATCTAAACCATCGGGAAATATGAAAAACTAAACCAGAAAGCAGTGGAAATCGAAACCTGCGTCAAAGACTGAAGGCTATAAAAGTTGTGCAAACAACCAGGGCCAGGAATTGTATAGATTTATAGAAGGTAATTTAAAATTGTTGTTACATGTATGTTTATTGCTGAAACTAAAGCAGTCTTAGATAGTTGCTACAGAGAGCAAAAGTTGATTTGGAAAAAGGAAATATTTAGCTTAATTGTAAAAGTTGTCAAACATTTACTCAAATTTTTAAGTATTTAGCTCGATGGAAGTATAACAAATCTCATTGAAAATGTAATATATACTACTTAGAGAAAAACACTAGGTAAATATAAATAAAATTTCTGGATGTCTTTCCAGATAGATGCATTAGAAAAGTAATCAAATAATGCTACAAATGCGATGTTTGCCAAAATCTATTTAAAATAATTTTAGCTCTAAAGATCGTGAAAATAAGCTCCAATACATTAAATACACTCATACATAATACATAATGTCGCCTCTGTGTAAAGCTCTCTTTGGGTTTTATTGCCAGACCTTAGATTAAAAAAAAGATTTTTGTTTAAAATTTTTGTTTACTTTCGCATATTTCGTCCTATATTCGCAGTTTATGGTCACTGCCTGAAAGCCCAAGACATTTTTTTCCTTTGTTTTTAAAGAAAAAGACAAATATTTACTCATCAGTTTGAGATCAGCGATCATAAGTCAGCTAACTGTGGCAATTCAGATAGGGAAAATCTGTATGCAATCAATATTATTTTTGTTTGAGAAACAACTTTTTGGACTTATTTGATACTTTGTCATTTTCATACATCAAACTTTTGTGTTTTAAAATCAAAATTGCAAATAATTAAATACATTTATTCATAAAAATACCTCATTCATGAGAAAATACTTTAGTTGGTAAAGACATATTACGAAATTAAGATATTTTGAAATTCACGCATTCATTTTGTGTGAAATAATGATACTTTTAGTATACAGTACATGTACTAGTAGATTGTGAAAGCATATTTGTGCCTCATCGCAAAGGCTTTAAGTTATATTGCCTAATAATACACCTGTACGACATTTTTTGAAAAATACAGAGCGATTACAAATTATTGGGGATACAACGATCGAGTTTAAATTATATCAAACAAGCATCTCGTATTTTTTTTAATTTTCCAGCGGTGAAATGTTTTTTGGGATGTAAATATCGAGAAATAATAGATACAATCAATAAATCACTGACTATTGTAAAGTGTCGCTATCATTTGTAATCACCATGTACTATATGACGTTTTTTGGATATAGGCAATTACAAATTAGTGCATTACTGCAAATTTGCAATGTGTGATTGGGAAACGTCTGCAGCTTTGGCACTATCCTTTTCCTGGTATTAATTGGTCCGTTATATTTTTATGTTTATAGTTTATTTCTGAATTCCATTTTCCATATTCCGATGCCTATATTCCAGACAAGCGATATAATTTGTTACATTTTTTCTGACACGGCTTTCTCTGATAAGCAATATGCGTCGAATAATTTAATTACGAAAGTCAGCATGACATTCAAAGGAATGCATAAACAATCCGCCTAGGATTTAGTTCGAATTCTGTAATTTCGTTGGCGTACGTTCAACTCTGATAACAAAAGGGAATGTCGACCTTGCGATATGATTTATGCAAAAAATTAATATCGATCGGGTTTTACACTCTTAATTGCGCTTTCCTTCCTTCCTCTTTTAATTCACAAACTTCATTCATATCACACGAACTTCCTTAATAATTGCAAATGGAAATGAGGCTGCCAATTCTGCATACTAACTGACAATTAATAAAAGAACTAGAAACAAATTTTAGAATTAATAACATTCCTTCGTCTGTATATACATTCCTAAGCCTTTGGAGTTGCTTAATAACCTTGATGCTTTGATGTCGTAGTTCTAAATGCTCGATTATAAGAAACCACTTCAGAAAGACCAGTCTACAGTTGTGACAGGCCAACAACCTTATGGTAAATCACTTGCTCAAACTGGGCACTTGTTTATACTCTATATATATTTTGCTTCAGCACCTTGAGAAATTCCCAAAATACATCGGGTAGGATGTGATGCTACAATAGTAATAACTACGTGAATAAGTACGTAATAGTACAATATATACACTTATCACATACTTATTACTATTGTAGCAGCACGTCCTACCCGTTGCATTTTGGGAATTTCTCTAGGTGCTGAAACAACATTTTTCTATAATAACCTGGATATGCAAATACATTATCTCAACCCCATGTTGTGGCAAATTAATAACGGTTTTTGTACATGTACAAGTACATGTACTGTAGCTAACATCCGGTCTTGAGTATGATGGTTTTATGGTGATGTTTTGTATGTTAAAGTAGGTATTAATATTTTACGAAGGACCTGTTTTGTAGCACCAGACGGTCTTATACCTGTATAAACGCTTCGAATTTGTGTAGTTTATGCTGTGATGTTCAGCAGGCTTTGTAGTTTTTATGGGTTTCGTATTTTATAGACGCATGGAAGAAAACTATAATACACTAATGTTGAAATGCATATTGATGTGCAAGCTTAATGTCGTAAAGACTAGCAAAGTTAGTATTAAGGTTTCTCTGGTCTGGTGAATTAGTACAAATTTGAAAATTTCACACGATGTAGGAATTCAATCCCGTCTTAACACATGTTAAGCCTCGACGTTCAAGTCTGAACTCATGCAGGTTTCAAATAAGGATGAACCAATAGCTGACCATCATAATCGGATTAGGACATTTCACTGTACTACTGCAGTACATACCGTACATGTACAGCAATTGAAAAAGTGGGCTCATCTTAACCTCTCATAGGTTGGGAGTGACCACCTGGCGGATGGGCAGCTAAATACCGAAATTACATTTAAAAAACTAAAAACAAACAAAGAAAAAAGAAGCAAATTGCGACAGCTATGACAGGTGTTGCATACTGGACAAGTAGTTGAAATACACATGCACTTAATTTGTGCACATTTGGTGCAGGACATATTTTGAATTAAAAATTCCTTGCCTTTTTTTTACAAAATTATTTCAAGCTTCTTCCAAGTTCTCATATCTTGGCAGCATTAAAAAAAAGCATCATACAGAAACAATGATCAAACTACCAAGCATTTGAAAAATCGATCATCACTTCTGAAAGTACAAATTACATTAATAATAAATTGCAAAAAGTATTTTTGGATGCGAACAAATAACTACGATATAGCAATTGTAAGACCATAGAGCCAGTCATTACAAAATTTAGGATTTAAGTGCGCATGCGCACAAAATATGCCAATATACCCAAGTTGTATAGTAGACAAGAATGACACTCGTCTTAGTAGTTGCAATCGATCCTTTTTGTGTTTTTTACTTCTTTTTTACGTTTTGTGTTTATCCTGACTAAACTAAACTAAACCTAAAAATGTAATTTATTTACTAGCTGCCCCAACCGCAAGCAATCACTGCTATCCTGCGAGCCGTTTGGAAAAGCCAACTTTCTGGGGCTGTGTTGCAATCGTCAAAGTTTATCAGAAATAACGGCATACCAACCCTAACAATGGGACATTGTCAAGTGTCGCTCTGAATGTGGTAACAGTCCGATCAGTTAAAATGAGGTCAACATATGGGAAGGTGGTCAACTTTGGAGGTTCTACTGTAATTTGAAAACACTTCAAGCTGCAAGTTCCATCAGCTCCCAGAATTGCCCAAAAGTTTGCAAGACGCACATATCCTTGCACCTTCCCAGCGACTTAAGATTCCCGAAGATTTAAAAGATTTTCCCGGATTTGCGCCGTCTTCCAGGCGATAAATTGCGGGGCAGGCCTAAGCCGTGGTTGGCACCAAATACTTTCTCACTTGTGACCACAAGCCCCTGAGCTCCACGAGTGTTGAACTGGAAATGAATTGGCACGCGATGCACGCTGTGTAATTTTCGTTTTGCGTCGTTTCTCACACCTACTTCTCGCTTGGTTTCGCTGGCAGTTAAAACGCTCTTAATTTGCTCGGTGTGGCCATTTAGGCCCTAATTTCGCTCTCGGGAAGCGCAAATCTTCCATCTAGAACCGTTTCAGCAGGCCAGGCCCTTATTGAGCTGCTCTCTGTTTACCCGCTTATTAAGAACACTTGGCTATAATTAAGGGCGAAGGAAACGAAGATTACCATCGTGTATTCATTAGGCCTAGTTTAATTGAAAAATGCCTGAAATGCGTGTCGACGTTGATCAATGGAATCCAACCTCCTCAGTGTTGGCAACGCTGCCAGAGGCTCATTGAGATCCTAGCTTCTGAGGACTTCCGGTAGGGGGCGGCAGGCTTGGAGTGTTCAATATTATATGGTACATCATTGTTCATAGACAAGTAGTAGCAGACAAATGCTGATTTGCAGAAAGTTAGATGACAGTTCCATGTAAACAGTGTAATACTTGTATACATGTAGGTGAAATAGTAAAAAATGCAACATCACAAATGAGATTTTACACCTTTCTGTTAAAAATATTGATTTTTCAATATTAATAAGCATGGGAACAGCAGCTATTTTTTAAAATTTCCACCTATTTTAAGTATGAACTTTACAGTAAATTTACAGTAGATTTACAGTACATCAGGTAACAATTCTGTGCAAAAAATGTAATACTTTATGTATTTATAATAAAGAAAACGCCGTATGCGTATAAGTGAAATAATACAAAAACTCAACATCACAAATGAGATTTTGAACTTGTCTGTTAAAAATATTAATTTCGCAATATTAATAAGCAAGGAGTCATGCAATTTTTTAAATTTCCACCTATTTTAATGTGTACTTTAGAAAAACTATTGACAATTGTTGGATTTATAGCCACAATATTCTATAGATGATAAAAATTAAGTGATAATATTAATGATCAACAAAACGTAGTCAGTGAAAATTTTAGAAACATGTTACAAATGAGGAATTTGACACACATTTCTGTTGAAAGTTCTGGTTTCCTAATAATCAAGGAGACGCCATGCAAATTTGGTGAAAATCTCTACTAGAAACAATTCTTTTTTGTGGACATTTTGAAAATTTCTGAAATATTAACAGGTCTAATCACACAAACGTCATAGGTGATCATTTAAGAAAAACTGCCAGACGCTAAACGATTTTGAGAAATATTGAAAATAAAGAACGCTGACAGCAGGTTGTTTTGAAAAATCAAATCACCTTTAATGCCTTTGAATGTTTTCTTGTAATAACTATTACAGTATTACATTTTGGACAACACGAATACTGAATGTCTTTCTAAGAAATTCACTTGTTTTCAGTTTTTCTGTTCGTAAGTTTACTCCTTCCCAGAATAGCTCTTATCATGTTTTTCGATGTTAATGCTAAAGGTCGTTCATTGAAGCTATTTTATACAAACGTTTGTTGTCCAAAATTGGAGAAGTGCATCCCATTTCACTTCAGCATCACTCGTTTTATTTGCATCAGGTGCTTCTCAATTATACTTACTGTTTTCTTCTGACAGGAAAGAAAGCAGCATTGGCTCTTTTACTATACATGCATGTTTTAAGCGTATAGATCAAAGCATCATAGCACAATCTTTGCAAATATGACTGCTTAGTACATGTATGGCATGGACTGGTGCACATTTGATGAAGAATGTCTTCAGTTGACATCAGTACTAAGGAGTTTTTAAAGTTAGTTAGATGACACACATTGTAAATACTTAATTTAGTTATGGGCTATAAGACGTTATCTTGTGCAGTAAAAATGCATTTTGGCGTCATGTGTATCTATAATGCAATGATGAACTTTAGCAACTTCTTTCGTTCACTTGTATTCCAGCCATCCAATCTGCATAAATTGTACAATCGTAATTATTTGATTCATCAACTGAATGACATAGCTTCGTTGCTGATACACGTATTCTCCTTGGCACAATGCGCCATCTTTTTTTCTTCTCTATCTTCAGAATGGAGCAAATGGCAATTGGCATTTGTTATGGCGAGCATTAATTCGGAAATGCTCTTTTTATGTTCTTACTTCACCCATCTCCGTAACAATCTGCATTTTGATTTCACCTCATTTACTTCCATGACGAGAAACGGCGAGATAAGCGTGGCCAATGGGAAGCTCCGCAAGGCTTTAATTGAGATAAAATAAAATGAAAAGTAAAATAAAAAATGCGCCTCCTCTCGGCATCCTAGGAAAATTTGATTAGGCAGATATAGACGAATGAAGAATGGCCCTTGGGAAATCAGCTAAGTGCCAGAATGCAGACACTACCCGTGTTTACCAACTTCCACTTTTGGGCTTTTGAAATGACGCAAAAATGCAAGTTTAGTCTTCATGCACACTTCATTGTATTGACACTGTTTGGCTACAGGACGCTCGTTGGACACTTGAAAAGCAGCAAAACAAACGGTTTTTTCTGCTATTCCCATGCCGGGGCATCGATGGGAATTCGGAAAATTTAATGGAAATTGAGTAGCAAGGCGCCGCCTGAATTATGTCATGAAATTCTCAAAGGACAGCCAGAGGTGCCACAACAAATCACACAAGGAAGGTTCCTCTTGGGCATTGTGACCATCATCCAGAATGCACCATTTTTCTTGAGAAATTAGCAAGGGACAAAGTATTTGCTACCTAGGCATGGTCGCATAGCTGCTGATATTGATGTATTTTAGGATACCTGTATGCCTTGTTCTTCATGTATATCAAGGACATTTCAAGGATACTTGTATGTCTTGTACTTCCTTTATTTTAAGGAAATTTCAAGGATACATGTATGTCTTGTTCTTTCTTTATTTCAAGGAAATTTCAAGGATGTCTTGTTCTTCCTTTATTTTAAGGAAATTTCAAGAATACATGTACACTGTATATCTTGTTCTTCCAGAATTTTAAGGAAATTTCAAGGATGTCTTGTTCTTCCTTTATTTCAAGGAAATTTCAAGGATATGTCTTGGTCTTAATTTATTGCATGTAAATTTAAAAGATGTCTTGATCTTCCTTTATTTCAAGGAAATTTCAAGGTAATTTCAAGGTTGTCTTAGTCTTCCTACATATATCCTAAGGAAATTTCAAGGATATGTCTTGTTCGTCCTGTATTTCAAGGATAAGTTTTGTTCTTTTAGTATTTTGGCTGTTATCCTATGTTTGAATGCTTGCGTGGGTTTTTAAAATGTAATACCATTTTAAGTTTAAGGAACTTTCCCGAACCGCTGTTTGGATCGTTGATTTGACATTTTTGGGAATGCTTAGGCACCTGCTTTGGAATACACATGTACAAATGTAAATGATATAAACCTCGGTACAGCGAGTGCCCCTAATGTACATTACATGTAATATTTATAGGTCTGCTTTACTTGTCTAGTATACAAGAATGCGATACCTCCCCTAACTGACAAAATTTATTGTTTTTAATTGTTGTTTGTTTAACATAAGCTAATCTAAAACAACCTAACAATGTAATTCATGATTTAGCTGCTTCTAAACGGCATGCAATCACTGCCAACCTAAAAGTAATTAGGAGAAGCCCCTTCGCATGGTGAATGCAGCCACAAATGCTATAATTTTCTTAGTAATAATCCACGACATTTTCTAAAATCTCTGATTTGTACCTGCCATTAATGATGTCAGTTGCACAGATTGCATCGTAGATGGCGCTGGCGTTTGTAAATGTGAGTTCGATATTGCGGAGAGCATGCACAGCAAAGGCGAGGATCAGCATCATGTTGAATTCCATTTGAAATTTTGTTTGATCCAAATAAATCTTCAGTTTGGCATATAATCTCAACATCGTGATCGTTCCAAAAATAATATGCGTGCTCTCATATTGTGGAAGTCTAAGGAAGTGCCTGAAAGGCAATATGCTGCCATCTGAAAAGGTGCATGCTCTTCAAAGAAAATTGTCCACAGATATCCCCTTTGGGCTTCTTTCGAAGGGCTAATAAGATGCAGACACCTGCTACAGGACATGAATATTGCGCCAGCAAACCCATGTCCAATTTCCTGGCAAGATTGAATATGCCCGGAAATCAATCACTGCTGATGTGAAACGAAGAACAAAAGCTGTTTCTTTATTGTTGAAATCTGTTTTCCTCCTATCCGTTCCAGAAACAATGGCTGAAATCTAGACACCCATTGTGCTACTGTCCTTGCATCTTTATTGGAAGTTACATGTCTTGTGGTTGTGTGTCATTGATTGGAAATCCAACTCATTGAGATACTGTTGATGATAAGCTCTTGATGTTCTAGAATAGCCACGAGGGTTTTAATGCAGATTATCGTAGGTAAGTGTCTTCAATGGATCGATTCTCTTGAATTCTTGGCTCAGACAACACTCAGCTGCCTCTCTTCAAGTCGTTTAAGATGAACAATGGCAGTTACTTTTGGTTAAGACCCTTTCGGTTATTGATTTTCTTACGATATCGCTTTAGGGCAATTGTGTATAAAATATAAAGGATGATGTTTATGATAATAACGATAACGAAGACGATGGTTTTGACTTTCATAGCGAAGGAAGTGTACACAGAAATGCGCTTAAGTAAAGATATTTTTGGACAGATAAGGAAACATGGTTAATATTGAATAGACATCTTCGTGGTTAATATTGTTTAAAATTGCTTGATCCATGCGTTCATGTAGGCATTTCTGATAGTTGTTGTTTGTTTCTAAAAGCCAAAGGATATAATGCAATAGTAAGGATATGCAACGGCATTATCATTCACTTACATGCATGCACACATTGATTGATGAGCTGAAGAGGAATGTCACCTCCAAGGCTTTGATGTAATGTTGCTGACTTGCTGTCTTAACACATTTTATTTGACACAATACACTGCATTAAACACCAATCTGAATGCATTTGGAGTACGTTTCGACAATGTAAAGTTTACACGTAGATACTGCATAAGTTAACATCCTAATTGAGATGATGTGTTAATATTGCATATCTCTTTGTTATAATGTATATTAAGACATACATGTATTTTGCTTTGTTGTCTATTGAGACGTATTTGGCGATGTATTCTTTTGGTTGGATTAACTCAATTTGTCTGGGCCTAATGACGTAAAGTCAATAATCGATTTGACAGGCGTCCTTTGAATCCTTTGACAACCTTTACAAGTAAACAAGTCCATCTTTTTCTCTCATAAACCAATGACTCAATAATATAAATCGATAACAGAATATAAGTCTGTGAAATATGCGGACATTTAACTTTGTTACTTTAGTTGATATTGATAAATACCATCTTTGACGCAAGATGAGCTGACCTGACCTAACTTACAAATATAATCTTTTTATTTTGCCTGCCGTAAAAAGTAGGCAATCATTACCAGCCTACCAGCCATTAGGAGAAGCCCACTTTCTCATTGTATCACTGTGTCGATATTTTAATTATCATATGGCAGTGAGTTGGGCACGTTTTTGATAAATACGAAATGCGTCCATATACATGGCCATATAACTGATGCCACCCTGGGGGTCTTTTTCAATCATCTTACCATGCATTGCGTCTTACTTAACAACTCTAAAGTTTTTGAAGTTCTCAGACTTAGATATACTCAAAAGAATGCAAAACAAGCCTTCTATGCATAGAAAACGCTGGGTGCAAAACTTATAATTGCTTAAAAAAACGAAAGAAGTGTAATAAACACCCCATGTTGGTACTGATGTACTCTGAGCGTATTTATTTACAGTTAAATATGCTAAATCTATAATTTGTTGAACTTCTCAAACTTTTAGACTTCATAAAATTGACATTCATCTTCATATTGATCGGTGTGATGAGAAAATTCCTCATCAAAATGTAAAAGAATGAAAAGAAAACTCATTGAGCAACTTCTTTAAAAAATCGATTTTTGACATGGACAAAAAGCTTGGGTTGGAACTAACGGTATTGGGTACAAATTTAAAATAAATAACATCCCCCACTCTACACCACCCGTGGGACCTTTACATGCAGTTAGTCCCATGCATATTTTATAACTTATTTTGTATGGGCATACATGTACATGTATACGTTTTTGTAAAAATAATTTGCACCATACCGTTGTGTTACCAAAAAAGGAGCTGGCATCAAAGGGATATTCAGCACAAATTCAAGTGTCAAAAAATTCGTTTTGCATCACCATGTACCCGAGGCCTTCTTCATTCTATCTTTATTTTGGCATCAAAATAAGATGGGCCGAAATGGCACACCTAATACAGTATTTCCATTCTGAAAATAGTTGCCCTCACCCATGCATTCATGCAACAAAAGGAAAGGATACATCTTCTTCCCATCCTCATTCCACCATGGCAATCTTTCATTGTACCCCCATGCTGCTCGATTCAACGCTGTGCTTCATATCGATTATCACCTTCCAAGTTTTTCTTCGTCTTCAGCATGTTATCTTTACCTTGCCCTGAATCCTTCCATTAGATCCATATATTACGTCCGAAGCCATTCTTGAGCTCATCGGTCACGTTTCTGCTATCCGTTGATTCCCCAGGACGTCATCTTGGGCGATGACCAAGAAGTCTGAATTTATCGTTCGTTCCAGGGGTTTCATGCATGACTGCCAGATATGAATGTCTGCATGACAAGCCGCAACTTTGCGGGTCAGAGATCAAGTAGTGCATCCTCACAGCCCCCCAAAAGCCAACGTCTCGTGTGTTTTATTTGTCTCTCCATGGCCATCCATCCACCTTTTATTCCTGGCTCTATTTCATAGAGCCATTTTCGTTTCCATTTCCACTGGTGTGGAAAAACTCAAATTTCAAACCTCACTGATGATGCATTGCTCGCCAAAATGGATGGTGAAAGCCGAGACTCCAGTTGACTTTTTTGAATTTTTTATGGCAGTGGATTTTGTGACGGAACGGACTGCAGATCTAAGGGCCAATCGGAAAGTTGGAACTCTGAATGAATTACTCAATGGGTGATCAAACAAAGTATCAGATTTTGTTGCTATACTACGGTATATGCCCTGCTGCTGCTTTGCTCCACCATAGACATTATGAGAAGGTGGGCTTCTCGTAATGGTTCGTAGGCTGACAGTGATTGCCTGCCGTTATAATGCACATACATTGTACATGTAAATTTGGATAAACTGGAGGTTAGGATAGACATAAAAAAGGAAAAATAAAACATCTACATGTAAGCCAGGTATGAAGCTCAAATAGGAAAGTTAAATTCTGAATGATTTGCCCAATGTTTGATCAATCAAATTATCTTGCCATTCTGTGATATATGCCCTGCTGCTGCATTGCTCCACCATAGACACTGAAAAGGTGGGCTTCTCCTTATGGCTCGTAGGCTGGCAATGATTGCCTGCTGTTGTATGTAAACTTGGATGCACTTTAGGTTAACTACAGGTTAGGATAAACATAAAAAGAACACAAAATACGTTAGGATAAACACAAAAAGAACACAAAATACGTCAGGATAAACAAAAACAATAAGTTGGAATTCTGTATGATTGTTATTTGTAGCGACATATCAGGTGCTGCTGCAAATTAGTTATTAATCTTCAGTTGGCCAATGGATGATCCTTCAAATTATCAGATTTTATAGGTTACCTTAACTACGGTATACCCGCTGCTGCTGTTGTGGACCCAGTGAGGAAGTGAGCTTCTACTAATGGCTCGTGGGTTGGTAATGATTGCCTGCAAGTTTGATGTGCCTACATGTAAATTATGATACACTGTAGGCCAAGTAAGGTGAAGGTAAACTAATAAAACATAAAAAGGATAAATTGCGAAGGTTAAGACAGGGGTAAAAGCTATAATGCTGCCAGTGTAAGACATGTGTAATGTTAGGATGCACATACATGTTTTATTAGCACAATTTGAACTGGGGAATTTACGGTAGCATATCCATGGAAACTCCAATAGGGTGTGTCAGCGAAAGTATTAACCTTAAGTAAATGAAGTCACTCCATAAAACGTTTAGGGTTGGCCATGCAGCATTTTCCGCTCACCTTTAAAGACCTATGGTTAATGCATTGTTTACTAGTAGTAAACAGATGATAATAAAACGCTGATGGGATCGGCGAGATATAGCCGATATAAAGCCCCGCAGCCCATAAAACTGGCCCTTTATCGCTTTTTGCCAACGAAAACAACCTGAAGGCCCCCTTTGCGCTCTTCTGCTAAAACCTTTATGGGATGGGTGTATTACTTCAAGCAGTGCTGTCACCAATATGAATTTGTGCATATACAGTACTTGTTGAATATTCTACTTTTGTATTTAATTCGTTTTTTGTTTATCCTAAGCTACTAAAAAACAGCTGCCCCTAAACACCAGTCAATCACTACCAGTCTAGGAGAAGCCTGTTCTGAAGGGGGGCAATACTGAAGTACACCCACATTTTATTGTCAAATTCAAAGTTTAAAGTAAATTTTGTTTACAAATGATGTGTATTGACTTCTAGAATGCCTTAAGGGAAGGTTTCATCTTGGTAAAAGTGCATCAGTTTCCGTAAATGTCAGAAAAAATGTAACTTGTTTATGGGAATCAGGTCTGCCACTTAAGACGTCATTGCTAATTGTGATATGTAGCATTACCAGCAAAGATAAGTTGGAAACAAGTGACTGTAATAGTGCCTTAAATGCCTTTGCACAAAATGTTTCAATTCTATTGTCTAGTAAACAAGAATGACACCTGTTTGAGCTGTCCGAGTGTACTCTTATTTCTTGTATATTTTGTGTTTAACTCAACCAAAATTATAATTTCTATTTAGCTGCCCCTTACCACCTGGCAACCACTGCCAGCCTAGGAGCTGTTACGAGAAGCTCACTTACTCATAGCGTCCATGTTGAATCGGGGACATTACCGAACTACATTAAAATTTCGTTGCAAAATTTAAAGTTCAAATTACTTTGCGTTTTACCACTGACTTCTGGAAGGCCTTACGGAAAGGTTCCATCTTGGTATTACTGCGTCAGTTACTGCAAATTCGAGAAAGGTCACACGTGTTGGGGAATCAGGCGTGTCACATGAGACGTCTTTGTTAAGTGTGATATGTAGCATTACCAGCAAGATAAGTCGAAAATACGTGACTATAATGATGCCTTAAAAGCACTCTTGTCGTTTTCTCTTCTGTTTTAAAAACTGCAGTTCGTTTTTTGCTCGCTTCATGATGTTCTATGAAATAGTTATGTGTCGGCTCATGCCTCTTCCAGCGAAAATGTGGTTTAAAATTGTCGATCCACCTGATTTGCTGACATGCATTGTGTCGTTTTTCATGCTCGCCCCAGGGACTCCGTAATGCACCAAATGGCTCTGACAGCAGGACTTAAATTCAGCTTGTTTTTCTCGCCTGCCACACGTGCACTCTGCTTGCCAAACATCAAAAATAAATCACGATTTATGACGCTGTTCTGGAAGCAAATGCAGTGCAGTCTCAACAGGTTTGGAACAAGTTCAGGCACGTTTATGGCTGTTCCCAACACTGTTTCACATACCGAATTACTTGCTTTGATGGCTAATTGGGGAGTTTTGGAACATTTTGATCTGGGTATTGAGCCCACGTCCCTGCGGCACTTTTGAACGTTTTCATGTTGGCCTTCATACGGAAGTGCTAATCACGTGGCTCGAAAATCAACTTCTTGATTTCCGGAAGGCGGAAATGACCCAGAATTCCTAAGTGAAGCAGTGGGATGTTAATGCCAGCTTAATGCCATCCCAATGAAACCTTTCTGAATAAGTAATGCATTTGGATGGATATGAAATCCGAGCAGGGCGTGGGCCATCAATGCTGCCAGATGCTTATTCCTTATTAATGTTATGTTCTAGTTGAAATGTTGGGCTGGAAACATTTTCTAGTCAGACACGTGAACATAACTTGAAAACGATTCGGTCGACTAATTGCTGTTCTATGTGGTCGGTCCATTTCTTATCATAATCACGACTTACATTAGTATTTGAGTACCACTAACGCGTGCAGCCACCACTTTGAGATAACGATTTCCTTGACGTTTTAGTCATGATTAGAGCTAATTTAGATATCTTCATAATGAAAATTAATAAGCTCATGTCCAAGCACTGTCAGGAACACCACGCTAAAATGTACTGACATTTGTTCCCAAAATGGACACAAAAGCAAAACTTAACAAAAGCTAATCAGATTGGTATTTATTTCAGTGTGACACGCTTTGCGTTTGGCCTTGCCCCAATTAGTTCCAGAGGTTCAAGCTTTTTAAAAACCCGAATATTTTTACGCTTGTGGCAATCTTGGCGTTAATTAAATTCCTGATGGAAATGGCACCACCAAGAGTCAAGAAACCATGGAACGTCGCATATTTTCGAAAAATGCAAACTTGAAACAAAGTGGCTTGGTTATAAGATGAACTAACGTGTACAGCATGCTTGTTAGGATACAAAAATTTGGTACATTTTCCAGTTTGTGCCATCAAATCATAAGTCAATTTGGATGCTTCCAAATATTACATGGAAATTAAGGGACTTATGAGTGTAAACACAACCAACACACACAAAAACATAAGAAACGATACTGTAAATCTCGACTGCTAGCATGGTGACTACCAACCTGGAAAACCTGGAAAACTCAGGCAATTTTGAATTTAAGCCTGGAATTTTTCAGTATAAAAAATAAAAAAAATAAAAAAATAAAAAATGCATTATTGGTTATTATTTCTGGTAGTTTAATTTTCGTCCACTGAGTTAATTTGTCAATATTTATATTTCTGAATTTTCAAAATGGCCTAAAATGCATTATTGGTGATCTAGTTTTCTTAAAAAACCTTGCTCAAAATTTATTTTATTTTTATTATCTCCAAAAATATTTCAAGTAAAATATCCCTAATTTGTATAATTGGGATATGTCCTAAAAGGTTTTCGTTCTCGATATTACTAAATTTTTAATTTTAAGAATTTGCACCTAAAATGCGTTATTTCTGGTAGTTTCTTAAATTTTCGTCTACGAAGTTAATTTGACAAAATGAATCTTTCTGAAATTTTCAGATTGGCTTAAAAATGGTCCTTTGGTGGTAAAAATTGGTGATCAAGTCTTCTTAAAAAAAACACTCAAAACTTCGTTTATTTTTATTTCTATAGAATATTTCAAGGAAAATCTACCTAAAATCCATCACTGGTTTTAAGAACATCAAGAAATTCAATTTAACGATGTCGATGGGGACAATCTTAACGTGGTGCTAATATTGCCGATAAATCGGGTTGATGAATTAAATATTTCTGAAATTTTCAGATTGGCGTAAAAATGTGTTCTTTGGAGGTATAAATCGGTGATCAAGTCTTTTTTTTAAACTCTCAAAACTTCTTTATTTTTATTTCTGTGTAATATTTCAAGGAAAACGTACCTAAAATGCATCATTGGTTTTAAGAATTTCACGAAATTCAATGTAATAATGACGATGGGGACAATCCTAACCTGGCGATAATACATCCCCCTACCACACGGTATTCACTTACAGATTGTAGAGTACTGATTTCAATTGAATAGAATGTCCTACATATTTCGCCTATGGCGTTACTGAGTTATTTAATTTTTAAAAGGCGTGCAGTTATCACGCAATATAGCCTTGCTACCAACTTATGACCAGTTGATCATTTTACAATCAGATGTCATCAGTTTGCAATCAGTTTTTCATGGGGGATATTTCGTTTTGGGTTATTCTGCTTCCAAAAGGCAGTTTTGTCTATCACTAATCGATAGCCAGCCAGCATTTTTTCACCAAAATTGATGGCCTTTGTTCCCCTTCAACGGTTGGACAATCCGCCAGTATTTCGGATTCCCTTTTGTTGTCAGATTCTCCCAAGAAATATGTACACGCACTCCACGCGCCAATAATGCCCGTTCAGTGCTATGTCAAGGTAGTCACTTCAGTGATAAGCCAACTGGGATGGATTCATGTTGTTGCCATGGCAACTGCCACACTGTTGCCTTATAATGCAAAGCCCTTACTTATTGCCAGGAATCCTTATTATATTTAGACGATGGAAGGGGCTTTCCTATTAATAGATGTTGCGTTTTCGCACAACAGGTGGACGCGTCGCAAATCCCCATCCAATTTCTAGTTTCTTCATGGCCCACAATAAGCCTCCTGGAGCAACGTCTGGAGGCTCAATTTTATTGCTGTTTTTCCCTTTTTTCCAGGCCTTCTGGTAATGCGTTGATCAATTTTTGAAACTTCTTTATGAAATTGTGAATGGTGATCCACTCAACACCACCCAATATCCCATTGCCAGAAGCGGTTCTCGGTTGAAGAACACTAACAGAACCCTTGGTTGTTGGTTTTGGAACAGTTTCCTTTGGATTTGCTAGATGGCGTTACTGTACATGTTCGTTGCATGCCCCATTCTGTGTCTGGAGACGTTCAAGTATTATGTCATCATCTTGGTTGGGGAAGGCGGCCTTACAAACATTTGAAGTATGTCAGTTAATTTCTAGAAGCCAGTGGGTATCAAGGTATTTTTATGGTGTATTATTGGTATACATAATTTAAAATAGGTAAAAGAAACCTATGATTGTTTTTTAAGGTTTCATTATTGGTATTTGAAAGGTTTCCTGTATACCCAGTGCATGTAGTTCATATGTTTTTAAATAGATTTCCAAAATGTTGTACACTTACGGTATCCTTAATTTGGAAAGTTAAAATTGTCTACAAAAATGATGTCATTCAAACGTGCTCTCTCCAGTGCAAATATGACATGAAACGAGTAGAGTTACTTATTTTCATTTAAATGTATTTGTGGAGGGGAGCTTTCAAAAGCCACTTGCACTTCATTCGCATTTCCCGTTCTATACTGCTGAATAATGAATCCAAACGAAAGTTTAGAACGTTTATTTGTCTTGTTTTTTGATTTATTGATTTTCATATTGAAATGAGCAAATATCAAACTTGCAAAGCTTGAAATTATGCTGAGTTTTTTTACGTCGTCTCACTGCAATTAAGTACATACATATTCAGATTCTTCTTTTTCGGTCATTCCCAATTACATGTATCAGTAAAAACGTGTACTTCGGTACAGTAGCTACTCCAGCATTTACACTTTCAGATAGTGAACTTCTCCCAACGGTTCCCATGCTGGCAGTGATTGCTTGGCGGTTAGGGGCAGCTACCTCGAAACTTGCACTGTTAAGTTAAAAACAATTAATTGCGATAGCCAGGAAGGTGTCATTCTTGTGTTTTAGACAGCTAGAGTTCAAATTTAGTACCATTTCGTTTCATTTCTCACTGAATTATTCAACAAGCTATGAAACTCCATTATTCTGATTTATTTCAGCTTGGGCGATTCCATGGAGCTAAGCTGCTATGTAATTAACGGGATTTATTGGATGTAGGGTGGACGTGAGGACAAATGGTACGAGACCTGGAAGCCATTCACATTTCAAGTTATGTGGTGTTAATGAGCCTGTGTGCTGTGCTGCTGACCGTGTGACCAACCCATCTTTGACCACTGTTGACGAAATAATTGGCTGTGTCAACGTGGGAAATGGATATTCTTCGCAAAAAGAATGTGGAAGTTGTGCGAATGGACTGTGCAACTTGGTTCGTGATGGAAATCTTCACTTGTCAACCTAAGATTTGAACTGGCAAGCAACTAACTTGAGCTTCATCTTCCTTCTGGCATTCACTATGGTTGAAGATTTCCAGGTAAGGCCATATGCTAATTGCCTCGTTAATATCCTTAATTGAGCTATATTTAGTATCTTCGAACTCTGGTTAATTAATTCCTGAGGGCTTTGTTTCGAAAAAAAATCAGCACTGTGAATAATTAGAGTATGTTCAAGATGGAATTTTTCATCTTACTTCTGCTGTACTGCCTACATCTACGTGATAATGTCCAAGAACATGGAGTCCATCACGTGTTTGATAATTGAAATTCTCGCAGTCTAGACTTGATAATGTGACAATTCTCGACATTGGTTTTGTGATTGTTTATCGCGTCTAGAATTCAGTTTCATGTTTAGCACAAAAAAATAACAAAAAAAAACACATTCAAAGCTATGACAGGATCATCCACTATGAAGTGGAAGCAAAAAAACCCTGCGTGAGTTGTTATTGCAAAATGACCACCTGACATCTTTTACTGAAATTCATAGATTGATTAGCTTACGTGATGCCTTCCCGTGCTAAAAATACACGTATTATGGATATACAGTGAAGAAAAGGCTTTAAAATAGCCTCTCCTTACTTCTTGGAGTAGAAGGAAACCATAGAAACTGAAACTCAATGGCTGTTTACTATATTGTTCGTGTACTTGCACTGTAAAACTGTAAAATGTATGATGGGCAAACAATACATAGTACAGTGCAATTTGATTGTAGCTGATATGCTGATAAGCAGTGTTTGTGCATACCAACCAATAATTATTCAGGGTGATCTGGGTGGAACTTGAGAGATAGAAGAACTCCTAAAGTTATGTCAGTTATACTGAAAACACACCGAACTAAATCTAGTTTTACAAATTAGGTAATGGCTGGTAATAGGTAATAGGCAATTGGTAATAGGTGTCGCCCTCTACGTAACCACGTTTATTTATTATCGCGTTTTTCCTTGGTGCGTTATTCTTTTTAGTATTACCGTATTTGGTTCACAGAAAGAGCAACAGGTGGCGCTGTATCCGCCAGAATCGAAAATGGCGGCCCATGTGGGGAAAAACCCCAACGTGTTTATCATGGTAGCAAAATAACGATCAGTCAATTTAAAATAAAATTGAATTAAAATGAAGAAATGAAATTTCCAAACTTGAAAATCGCCCACCGAAATTGCGTTTAACACCCTGTAAGGTTTCCTATAAAGTAACGGATATCGTTGAAGCACGAGTTACAGACGTGCTTGTACCCATTCCAAGAATGTTGGTGGTTTGACATTTCATCATCCCCACTGCTAACTAATTTTACAACTCTTGACTTTCCATTGTTTTGATAATATACATCCCGATGCAACATGACATGATTTCAGGATTGCTGATTGCTAGTTCTGAACTGCTCTAGGGTTTTCTTCCATCAAAGTCTGGCCTGAGGGTCTGCACCATTGCATACAATTTGGCTCAAATTGCGGCCTCTAGAAAAGTTAACTGGTTAATACTCTTCTGCCAAATCTGGTCTTGCAGCCCTTTGAAGAGGGGCAAGTGAAATTTCTATTTGCGCCAAAAGACCCTTCTTTCTCCTGGGCCAATTTCCTCACATTTATCGAGCATCGTCCTTCCTGCCTGTTTTTGTTGTCGTCGAAAAGCAAGGAAAATTCAATCGAACATTCCCATTCTGCAGATGACAAATATAGTGAGTACTAAAGGCCTTTGCCTTTATCGGCGGTCGAGGGCCTTGCCCAACGCTTCCTGTAGAACTGAGGCTTATAGAACCAGATTGCGGTGGAAGGAAAAGGTGGATGATAAGACGCTTCGGAGGTGACGTTGGACAATGTTTCTTCCTGATGTTGGTGCTTTTGTGCTTTCAAGAAAGTGCAAAATACACCAAAACCTGCACTTTCTCAGACTTGCTGGGCCCAAATCGATTGCTGCGTTACTGAATGAAGTTTAATCAATTTCACCTTTTGGGCAATGCTGGGGACTGAGAGAAACTACCCTGGACACGTCTGTAAGGTCTGATTACTTTTAAATTTCATTGGCAGTAATACCCCGTTTTGCTGTGAAGGGTGGTCGTGAAACAGGGTGACTTGGTCGTCTGGAAAACCTGAAAAAGTCAAGGAAATTCGTATAATGTCTGGAAATTTGTTGTAGCACAACGATTCCAATCGGTCATTATAGGTATTAGTATCTCAGAAAAGCATTAGAAAAACTATTTGTGGTCTACTTCTTCTAAAAATTTCGCCTATGGTGCGGTTGTTTCATTGTCATTCATCAGTTTTTCTAATATTTCTAATGAAATTCTACAAAAATTCACCTAAAATCTAATATTTATGCTAATTGTTATTTTAATCGCATATACGGCGTTCCTAGGTGAATACGTACGGTAGCTTGCTACTTATCAAACTTTTCAACAACCAAAATTCTCTAAAGCGTTTCCAACATTGTGTATAATACTTAAAATTTCGGAAGAATACAGTGTTTGATATCTAGTGGTTTCAACTACAAGTGTTCAAAAAATTGCCTTAACTAGTAATATCACTGTTTATTTGTACATAATTTGGGCTAAAATCCATCATTTCGTGATTTATACATTCTAAAATTTAACGGTCTTATTCATGGTTTTAACACTGAACTAAGTACAGAAAGCCTTAGTTGCAACAGAAGGGCTTTATGATGATGACCCTGTATAATTCAAATGGGCTACCAAATAATACAGTACATTTTAAAGTGGAAAACACTCGATTATACGTAGTTTTTCTTGCTTGATTGGCCCCAATTCTATTTGAAAAAATTAATCGTTTTATATTTCAAGAAGATCAGTTTATTAAAAAAATTGTTTTCATCAAAGGACTTGACAATGGAATCATTCAGATGTTAATTAATGTACAGTGTGTGCTATGTTGGGAATTTAAGCAAATGGAAATCTATCATTAATTGCCAGGCAAGCGTTTCTTTACATTGCAACGAAAATGCAAATTGAGGCATCTTAAGATTTAATTAAGAAATACAAACTTTTTGTGTTGTTGTTCTTTGCACAGAGACGGCTAATAAGTAAACTAATATTTGTTTTTTATGTTTGCGTAATCCGTTTAAAATAGGTCGAAGTAAATTTAGTTGTCGCAGTACATTAAATATGCGTGAGTTTGCAAAGTTTACTGGTAATTATTAAATTCTAATTGGAGATGTCTGAATGTTATGGTAATTAAGGTGAAGTGATTGTTTTCTCAGAAATTATTATTCTGGATATTATAGTTTTCTTTTGCATTATTAATCACAGAAGTGCTTGGCAATAAATTTGCAACAACAGTAAGCTCTAATAATAAACCGAACAAGGGTGAACAAAATACATTTCTCGTGTTTAAAATATAACCATTTAAAAAAGTATTTTGATATCATTTCAAATCAGATGTGGTTCCTGTTGAAGACATGTCAAAGATGCATTAATTCAATTTCAGTATAGCTGCACATCAGTTGCAATCAATTTCTGATAAATGTTTTTTTAATGGTTTTCCATATGTAACTAAATCATTAATAGGGATAGTAGGAGGTAACGTTATGTTACTTGTACTAATTGGACGTTTGAAATGGTCAGTTTTAAATCCCTGATGGCTTGACTAAGACAACAATTTTTGTGATTAGCGAAATGGTTGTTCAATTGGCTTAAGGGGTATGCAGAAAGTGGATGTTTTTGGAAACATGCTACTAACAATGAGTGTTTGCATATTGAATACACATGTAGGGCGATAGCTTCTATGAAACCCTGCTTTATAGAATAAATAGAGAAACCGAATTTATTGCCCTTCGAGGTATCATGCTCTATATTGAAAAATTCTTATAAGCATCAGCTGTGGTGCAGTGACTTTTAATTGAAACGATCACTGGAATTCTGTATCAGCATTAGTGCATAGTATAGATTGCCATAAAGTGCACTTCATACGGTACACTGTATGCTACCGATGTAACGCATGTTTTCCCCTTTTTTATTGATTGTTAGCTCATTGCTAGCGTGTCAATTAAACTGCAGTAAATACTGACATTACTCCATTAAAGACTTTGCATGGCTTGGGGAGCGTGGCATCATCCTGGTTTTAACAGGCAGTGTGGACTTTTTATTACACGTGGGAATTTGTCGAAAATCTAATTAATGCGGAGTTTAACCGCAGTCAAATCATGGGGCTCGAATTATTGGACGCTCATGCGGATGATGGATTTTGTGAATTGAGATAAATTTTTGGGACTGGGTTTATGGCCTTAGTTTTATGACTTCAGTGTACCCTTTTGTGTGGCAATGGAAATGCTGACATTGCTCTGGAGACCAGAGGTGCACTTCCGGAATTAATAGGAAGTTCAAGAATCCACTAACAGTTTTCAAGACATGCTCGTGCTCGGAATACAGCGCTGCAAATTGACTCTACCCTATTGGAAAAAACAGTATGTACCAGTATAAAATTTATACTGGTTCATATTGGTACCAGTAAAAATCTTGCTGGT
>JAQGAF010002119.1:0-24860 GCA_034687865.1 Kryphioiulus occultus | reverse complement strand
AGTACACCCCCCTACCACACGGTATTCATTTACTGATAGTAGGGTACTGAGTTGAATTGAATTGAATTGAAAAAAAGGTATTTAAAATCCTACAAAAATTTTAAATACTGCCATTCTTGATGTTTATACAACGTCAGATACCTCACGCAAAACTTCCATTATTGGTTTTCTTAACACACTGACACTATATTTGCAAAGCACTTAAGATGCTGACAATGAAATTAAGTCCTTAAAATGCCGCAAAGTCAGTAAAATCAACCATCTGATTGTCAACTTTAATTGATTATCAGTTTTGTTTGGTTACTTACCATTCTCCTTTGGAATTATTCAAAAGGGCCACTGAGTATCCAAAATAACTTCTCTCGTCGCCACCAAACTTAATAGGATAATCTGTGTCGATATTAAAAGCATCCGTGCTCCACCAACACAGCAGATTCACGAACAATGCTAATCCCAGAAAAATCCTGAAATTGGATGTGTATCCGTTTACGAAGAGCGAGGAGTTCATGGCACTGGTTGAATTTCTAAACAAGATCCAAATGATCACGAAATTGGGCAGCACAAGTAAACCAACGCCAACTTGTTGATCTTATGCTGAAGTCACCGAGACCACTTCTAGCATTCGTAAACGTTTCTTAATAACAAAGTCAGCAATGAAGTCATCGCTCGGTGACGTCATCGCATTAAAAATCGTGCCATAGGCTTGGCAGGAAAATTCAAAGTCAGCAACAATGCGACCGCACTAATTGAGAGACTGCAGTGGATGTGATTCAGAGGTTGAAGGTTTTTTTCTAATGGTGGGTTGGCTTAACCCCCTGGTTAAAATAATTCGCCGTCCCGGATATGGACGTTTAGCGGCTATTGGTGGGCGTTCCACCCTACTGTTGCTGCCCTGCAGGCGAGGTAGAATGACTGACTGGTCAGTGATGACCCAAACTCCCAGTTGGTGTCCATGTGGTGTCCATCTCCGATGTCCAAGTCCAATATCGAGTCGTCCTATTTAGAAATGCATGTATATGTACTTGTATTGTAGTCTTTTGCCAGTCTCTAGATCTGCCATACTCCATATTTGGGGTTTTGATAATGTCCAAATCTGATTTTTCCCATGATGTTTACTGTACGTTTTGGCATTGACCCGATTGTACCACTTTACAAGAAGGCAATGACCTACAAAGCTCTAGGTATTTTCTTTTTCTTGGCATATTTACTAGGCCATGCAGTTTGTCTGGCAAGGTGAGCAACACTTTATTTGTAGGCGAAGTTCTGCAAATAGGAAGGAAATGTCGTCACTGTGAAACTGCTGAAATAGAAGCGGATCTTGCGGAATTTCGGTTTACGGATTCGGGCCGGAATCGTTTTGGAGCAATGCAAATAGAATTTCCAATAAGGATTTATTTTTTTCTTCGGAACACTATAGGGTACGTGTATCCGAAGTATATTGTACTCGTGAAATCAAACAAAACTCTCCCTAAAAACTTAATTCCAGAAAGTTTGGCTAACAGCCAATGGGTAGGTTTTTACCCAAAAGGGTGGTACTTGAGGGTAGAGGCCTATCATTTGATAACTTCTATTATTTTGCCGAATTTGTTGCATTACAAGCTGTAGTATTAGTTTGCAAAAAGCTTGGGGCAAATAAAAACTTCTTAAATATCAAATTACGGAGGTTTATTGGATGTAACGTGGGTCACAAGTCGACACGGACCCCGCACCTGACATTAGTTTAGAGCGGATATTTCTTTAGACAGTTATTAGGGACTGTTTTATTGATTTCATGAATGCTATCCGCCTTTTCATTTGTGATAATGACTTTTGACACTCCCTGTATTTTTCAATAATTCACACGTGGTACTCTGTTCAAATTTTAAAGTTTGGTGTCCCTCTTGTGCAGCATTGATCACAATCGTTTGCAAATGTTGTAGGACCCCTAATCTTCCGTGATGCACCTTTGACCTCCGCTTTTTTAAGCTTATTTATTAACGCTTGTCTGCAGACTGCAGTTTTCGTCTTGTGACCATTGAACCAGAAGTCGTTGCATGAAAGTTGAGCGTCCAAACTGCAAATTATGATTTGTCCAACCACTTGCATGTCTAGATGGATGATTTACAGTTTTACTACACAGCTTTAACGATGATGTAAATGGCGTGGAGTTGACCATTGTGTTAAATGCGGATGTTGCTTTGATGGCTGGTAACAGTACACGTTTATTTGGCGTGTTATTGGAGTAATTCCAGGTGCAATTTATTATGCAATAGTATGGTTGCGTGCTGGGGTGGCCCATTGTTTTTGCAACAAGTGATTGCCAAGCTTTGTAATTTGATCTTGTGTGGAATATTGTGGCTCTATGAAACGTTGGAACGTGCCTGTAAAATGGTGGGCGTGTAGGTGGCCTATGCAATTTATTTCTTCGTTGTCAAACATGATTGGGGAAAATTTCCAGAAAAAGCCATTGAAATGAGGTCACTCTCCTGCCAATTCTTGAGTTTTTTTAAATTGTCCGCATGCAACAAAACGCTTGGTGACCCGTGTCCTTCTTACTCATTGTTTCTACATTACGCGTATTGTCCTACAAGGTACCTGATGTGGTTGTGGAGGTTTTTGTTCTGGTGAAAAATGGTGGCCCACGTTAATTTGCAGTTCCCTAATTTTCTAAGTATGGAAGTCATGCCATCGAACGGATGTCTGGCTTAGCCAACGGATGTGAAATGATGGTGCAAGGAAAGTGTTATCGTAGCGTTAGTTGAAATTGGATTAATACGTCGAAAAGAGGTGCTCAGCAATACGCATATTTTTCTACTTGCTTTGCCAGCCGAAATTTTTTCTCTCTTTACAACCCTGTCCTGATTTTAATGTCACTGACACTCGTCAAACGCAAGACGGTTCTTTTTACGTGACCAGAATACAATGAAACACCTGTATGCAGCGTGGGCGCGAAAATGGCATCAGATAACCAAATATGAGATGCATGTGAGTCACGAAAATTAAAAATGGAGAGAAACTGGTGCTCGCCATAAGCGACACCTTTGTTTGCTCAGTTACGTTGTGCTGGTTGACTGCATCAGATATTGAACATACTACCATTGTCATATACTTTCCTTTTAACTTCCGGTCCAACCTACGGCCCACAATTATTTATACCAATAAGATTTCCAAGTGAATTTCTCGAAGCTTAACACTGTAATCTTCCAAAGCGTCGGGAATTTCAATTTCACAATGATGATGGTGTATTCTAATGCGGTGGTAATTGCCATTGCATTGGGTTGATGGATAACTGGATTCCACCTCTATACCACATGATATTCACTAGCTGAAAGTAGGGTACTGCGGTGAGCTGAATTTAATATTGTAGGGTACTGACAATTGTGAGTTGGATTTAATATTGGATGGTAATGACAAATTTTAGTTGAATTGAATTGGATATTAAAATTGAATTCAATTTCAGTATCCCCAGGATTCAATTATTCAGGATAAATCTCTACATGTATGATACCATAACACGTTAAATTTTTCCCTCAGTTAAAATATTTATACATGTACGTCGCGATTCTGTCATTGTGTGCTACAGTATGTGACTTCTGCATTATCATGATTTTTGTTTTACTGGGGGTGGTGTTATAAAGTAGTAAGAGTAATAATGACTGAGGCTTTGGTTTTCAATGTTAAGTACGGTTTATAAAATTTCACATTAATAAGCTGGTTCATGGACACAACATGTATAATTATTCTGATAAGAAGTACAACCTTCTCGAAGAAATGTTTTCAATAGCTGACCGAGTGATTGATGGCATCGTAACAAACATTTTTTTTCAGCTTTGAATTACTCTGAGTTTTCAAGCTGCACTTAAGTTTTAACAATGTAAAAATTGCCCCTTTCGCAAATTGACCATTTCCCATCATTGTTAGTTATCATTGTTCATTATCAAGCTGCCAATGTAATAAGCGCATGGCCTTCACAAATCCGGATATACAGTATATCAGTGCTAGACTAGAGTTTAAAGTCAAAGGGTCAATTAAACGCTCTGTACTGTTTTATTTGAAAAACTAGCCAGTATGATGTACTGTACGTGTGACTCAAAAATTTCATTCAGAAAATCCTGAGCAGGCTGAGAGCTGCCAATGTCAAAACGTACTGAAAATCGTATTGGATATCAACGGAAAATCAGACTTTAATTGACTGATTTTTTTAATTAATCCACCCACAGATGACTTAATCCACTCATGTCCGGTCCGCGTACGCCCACCAGATCTTTTGTCCATATAACGACAAGAGCAGTAATGCAAATACTGTCTGTTATGTTTAATGGAACAGGTAATTAAAAAGCTGCATGAAAAACCGAACTTTTAGACATAGATATTTTTGCTTTGGTGAACTGATAATCTAATTGGAGCATATTTTCTGGCGTGCTAGTGACAGGATAAATATGCAATTACAAAAGCATCCCACTGTTCATTATAGCTTGCCAGTGAAGGATTGCACTGTCTTGTTCCAGACATATTAACACAAAAGCCAGCTTAGAGTGGCCACTTAATTCAGTTTTTGTTATGCAAATGGCTCTGAGAATGAATGCAAATATACTTCTGCCTTGTCGAATTCGGTTTAATCCTCAATTAGTCAGCTAAGGAGCAGTTGGAACATGGAAATGGATCTGTTCCCTGGATTTCTTTTTTCAAATCTATTCAGTCGATAAATGCTCTCGGTGGGGGTTCAGATCTGAAATGGACCAAATATTTCATATAAATGCAAGCTCAACAGTAGTTGCTGGAGGACTGACAAGAAGTCGCAAGCAAGATTTCACTCAAAAAGGTAAGGTCCTTACATGTAATTATTTACAAGCTTTCTTCCAGAAGGTGGAATTTTGAATAATGATGCATTCAAGAAATTTTGGAAAAACATTTAGTTATTCAATACTTAGGCAAATTTGTTTCTTCTGTGCAAAGACTTAAACACTGGCTTAAGTTTTGATCATATTTTCTTTGACTGTATTTCAAAACCTGTGCACACACTAGACCCTGTCTAAAGTAATATCATCTAGAAATATGCAAAGGATATACATTAATATTCAATAATTATGCGTTGATTTGTATTGGTCCCACAACTTTTACAACCTAATACTACAGTTTGCACTTCAGAAAATTCGACAAAATTTCAAACGCGGAGGGGCAAATATCAAAGTCAGGGAATGTCAGGGAAATGAAAGTGTCAGGGAATTCATGAAAATTCTTCTAAATGTCAAGGAAATTGACTGGTTGCATCAGCCAATTGATTTGTCATCATCTTTAAATAAAAATGTGAGATGAAATCCATCATTTTTCTTACTTTCTTATTTTCAGAGAAATGACATAGGATATTTGTTTAAGCAGGTTTTACTGAAATTAAGTTTAGCTGAAACGAACAAACTGGCTTTATCAGCTGCCTTTTTAGGAGACTGTATTTCATTTCACTAAAATCTTTCAATTTACTTGAATCTCGCTAAAGATTAATTAATATGTCAGAATTGCCAAGTTCTCTTGAGAACGTATTCGAAAACTTTAGTACTGCCTGGGCGTCAGTGTGGACAAAGTATACTCGAAATTCCGCAAAAACCCTGTTTTCCATATTCCACCTTCAACTTAAGTAGTTTTTCTGTACGTTTCAACAGTTTCATGAATTCCCATTTTGTTTTCAGATTCAGAAGTGACCGGAAGAATCTGAAACAGTTGCAAGGAGAATTATGAGTCCTGCAGTGACCTTCTTCACCTTGGCGGTTCTGTTTCTTGGGGTTTTGTTTTGCGAACACCATGCTCATTCCTTATCTTATTCATACGATGAGGATTATAGAGGCTCTGAAAAGCAGGCAAGTACAATATTCTTGAAAATCAATTGGGCGAAGATGTTTAGTAGATTCGGAAATAGGACTGAATGAAAGATTTATGTTGCTATGCAAACTTCACAATTAGGTATATTGGTAATTCCCATAGACTTAATTATAAAACATTGAATTGTTCTGAAAGGCGATTTGACGTTTTCCTAAAGGCTTTATATTGGGGCTTTACCTTCATAAGAAGTACGTATTTGTGGGTAATTCAACCAACATGTAATTGAAATCAAAATTTCTCAGGCAGAAATACTTGGTAAACAAATGCAGTGAACGTTGACTACTCCCCATGATGTTGTTAAATGGTGCAAAGCCATAATTCCAGACTTAGCGACAATTCATTCAGCTTCTTGGAAAAGGTTAAACATGAAGGGAATTTGTCAAAATGAGATTTATTTCGTGATATTATATAAACACTTTCTGCGTCTGTAGGCGCTTGTTTTTCGCCATCTTCCTTAATTAATTTAAAATCACCGTTTTGAACATTAAATTATCCTGGCCAAAATGTCATGGACAAACACGGGGGTCATGTTTTGGGGAGTACCAACCTGGAATACCTGAAAATCTCAGGAAATTTTATATTCAAACTGAAAAATTCAGGGAATTTGAAAGGAAGCCTGTAATTTTTCAGTATCAATATTTTATATTATGTCTTCGGCTGTTACAGTATTTTTGCCCTCAGTATTTTTCCCTTATAAGCTTATATACGTGTATTTCTGAAAAATACGTGTTGGAAATATAAGTTCGCCTACGGCCTACCTTTAATTCTTAATTTTGTTAAATGTTTTTAAAGATGTATGTGCTAAAAATCCGTCATTTGCAAATGTTTTTTTTTAATTTCGTCTACTGCGTTTTCCTACCCCAATTAACATTTCTGAATCATTTGTTATGTCCAAATTTGTGTAAAATTCATCATTTGCGATTATTTGTTTTCTAAAAATTATTCCATTAGCAAAAATTATGCCATTTGTGGTTAAAATTGAGTCTTTCAAAAAATGTTTGTTGTTTAAATTTTTTTTCTCGTGTTCATTTTTATATCGAAACTTGTGTATCAGCATTTGGGGTAATTTCATGGTTACTTCTGATTACTAAGGTTTCGCCAATGATATTCCTATAATATTAATGTCAAAATAGCCATTTTTGTATGACAATGTGGGCTAAAACTCATCCTTGATCATTTTTTTCTACATTTTTGCCTGGGCATTCTTTTTGTAAGTTTCTTATAGTGATTTGAATTCAGCACGAGATTTTTCGTTAAAAGCTAAAATATCTTCTACAATAAATGCTATGAATATTTTTTGCTATTCATGCTTTTGCCCATGCTAATATCTGCGTGATTTTATTTCAGGCTGTCTCAGATCTTCTTCTCCAAATACTTCGTGCCGTTGGCAGCTCTTCGCCTCCACATTTCCAGAAGCGTAATTCGGAGTTAATTAACAGTTTACTGGGATTACCGAAGGCCATGAACGATGCCGGAAGGCGATGAAGACAGTGACATTCGCTTTATTAAAAGCAGCAATGTAGGCGTTTAGCGTCAACGTTTAATCCGAATTAAATTTCATTGAAAACAATCAACATGGCTTGTTTATTGCGCGATTAAGCTGTTACTTGAATTGCTACTAGAAAAAGTGTTGCCAGTGTATATAATTTTGCAGCCATTATTTCAATAGGAACAAGCTTAAAGATTGCATTGAAAGAGATGCCGTCGCTGCTTTATTGATGTGCGGCCATTGCAAGATGTTTGAAATTTTGTTAATTTGGCATCTATAAATGTTATACCTCATGATATGGATTTTAAAGTGCATAATAGTGAAGCTACAGTAACTTCAACTGGTGCTAACGTGTGCTAAAAATTCTTGCCATATTTGTAATCATGTTTAAGAAATATATGCCGGAGAATTTGAAATGGTGCTAAAACTATATTTCTTTGTGGGCAAATCTAATGAAACATATATTTATAATAATATTAAGATTGTTTCCCTGAACCACGCGACCGTGACCAGGTATTCAAAAAACTTATTAAAACCACTAATTTTCTGTGCCATCATGCAGAATTGGTCATAACCTAATGGCCTGTTATTTGTTTTATGTGATTATTTACGCCATTTTTTAAATAATAAAATAACAGTATCACTAAATAACAGACATGGGCAAAAGGAACTCCCAATTTCGCCTTTCACCCATGCTTTTATTCAGGGATGTCGTTACTTTGTGATTTAAAGGAAACGGCGTAAATATTAAAATAAAACAAATAATAAATCAAACAGATTATGACCCATCCTGTATGGTGGCTAATTTGTTTTTGCACACCTGTGGCTAAGGCGAACGTCACCTTAAGACTGATAACTTACAGTATAAGAACATTTCAGCATTGCAAGTATTGACTTTAGGATCGCCTGAAGACAACGAGCTATGACATAATTGACATTGTCTTTAATGAAATATCGAAAAGTCTTAAGCAAATATCCTAAAATAGCAGCTTGGATGAGCTTGAAAAACGTTCATGGTCCGCATTCAACCCAGGTTTAATTGCGCTGAAATTAATCTGAAGAGACTACTGTAGAAGGGAAATGACAGTCTTCGACCAGGGAAGAAACCTTTCCAAGAAAGTCGTAATTTCCCGACCAGAAAATGTGGCGAATCTGGTCGGCCAAGATAAGAGCGTGTTAAATGCGTGTCCGCCGCATTGACTCTTAACACTGTCTTGCCATCTTTTTTTTCTGGCGCTAACGTCTCTCTTAACACCCTTGGATATTCCACCGTCGGCAATAAACCTTTTGGCAGATAAGGCAATTCGTGCACCCGGAAATAAACGCCACGTTATCGTCGTGACAAAAGTAATTAAAACCTTTGGGCATCTCTAAATCACGCTCGGACTCGCTTGTTCCTCCGTTATCTTGTCTGGGCTACAGCCATGTGTGAGAAATCAATATGCTGGGACTCCAACGTTTTGTTGTTTGGACGCCTAATGTCCCTTCTGACATTACTGGGGGAGGGTTTGGCCTTTGACACTATACTACTGGTGTAATGTACTGAAGTAACAGGTCCGCATTTGTATCAACACATTGTCTCTGTAATCTTCGTTGTTGTTTTTACTGAAACATGCACTAATTGGGCTTTTTTCCTTGGTGCACATTTGGGATGTTGTCAAACTCAACTAATTTGAGCTTACCAGACCATTGTGATGCCCCTGTCATTTCTGACAATGGCAACCTCGCATAGCCGCTGGGCCATCAAGGTTTGCCCTAGTTTGCGGTGAAATTTTAGGAATTTTTCGCGTAGTCAATTTCTTGTGTAACCTATTTATTTCTCAACCAATGTATTGTTTACTATCGATTGTACTGTGGGAACAACATCCAACGAAGCATGACCATTTAACAGGGCTTGCAGATGTTGTTTGTTGGGCTTGGCGCCAAGTTTTAAAGTTTATATCGATTTTTCACCATGTTGAAATGCCCTACGGCGCTTCATGAAATGGCATGTGAATCGAAGGCAACTTCGTTTTGGGCCCTTTTGTTGTGAATGAGATGATAATGCATAGGCGGAAATTCTTGAAATGCCATTGATGGAGTAACTACTGTGATAGCTATAATAAAATTTACGGTTTCGATTTCTAATTTGTTATTTTCCTCTGGGTTTTTTAGGATGGAACGACATTCCTTTGGCAGCCATGTTGAATCGATTGGGGCCTCGTCATGGATGCGAAGAAAACACTTAAACGAAACAGTTTTCAAATTTGCTGGAAATAATTGCGTTAAGACAAAGAAAAAAATTGTCTAATTTGCAGTCATTGATTTTCTCGTAAGTATTCACGTTTAGCATGCATTTTCATTACTTGAAGTCGGACTTGACCTCTAAGTTCAACATCAGTATATGGTTTTTACGTAATTTGACCGGTATTTTATTGATGCTGTAAGTTGCACAAAATTGATCTGGGTGGCACTCAGCGCCATCTAGGGGCTAAGGGGTCAAAAGTGATCATGCTATAACATATACCAATAATATTCAGTAAGCTGACAATATTCATTTTTTGTCATAATGTGCTTGAGAATAATACATTTCATCATTTGTCAAGGGTTCCAAATGTATTCGCATTGGGATTTCTTATCACATGTGCATATTGTTCAATAAAATATCTGGGGCACTGGTTTAATTCAAATTTGGCGTTGGTAACTCGGGACCTAAACGTCAATTCATCAAAGACAGCTTGTATGAGAGGGGAAAAATACAATATTTATGTATGGATTATTTATACCAGCCCCATATATTCTCTGCCTGAATATTAAGATGCCGTAAATTTCCCATAGATAAAATATTGATGGAAGTTTCTGGTACGTGCGAAGTTTTTTTTCCTTTCATCTCATATTTCAATATGAAAAGAATCTTTTCAAGATTTCTCAGCGCTGGCAGCGCTTTATAAAAACCTATTGTCCAATTCATAAATATTAATTTTAATATTTCAAAATGAACAATACAAATGGGGTTATTCCCTCTCCTGGGCCTATTAGACGTGTCGTCACGCGTTTAATGGACGGCTATTGAGGGATAAAGATTGACTGCGCCTGGGGCTAGTTTTTATATAATCGGGATGGCCCATATGCGCTCGCCTTACTTCCGGTTAAGTTAGAAGGTGCAATATCACTGTTTGAGAGCATTTCTCATTAGTGCAAAACGTGGATTAAGGAAAGGAGATTGTTTGCATTAGTGAGGTAAAGTAAATTTTTTAGAAAAGGCATGAGCACTCATCAGGGTTTACACAGAACATGGGAAAGTCAGGGAAATTTTGGAATTTTTTTTCAAAAAGTCGGGGTTTCCTATAACTTGTAATTATAATTGCATTCAAGAAAGTACGTGTATGATTTTGGTGCATACTGTGATATGCTGTTCAGCTGGCTAGTTTATTTCGTTCAAGGCGTGAAAAACTGTGGTATCTGACGTTTTCAATTCAATCCAATTCAATTCAATTCTGTACTCTGTAGTTAGCAAAGATATGCCGTGTGGCAGGGGGTGAAATTTTTCAGAATCGTCGAATCTGTAGTTTAATCATTTTATTATAATTATTTTCCAGATTTCTTCGCCTTTCTACGACACCTTCGATATGGACTTTTTAATAAGCCGCTGAAATTGAAAACATTTTGCATGTTGTGCATAGTTTGCCATCACACAAACTCTGAACTTCGACATGGGACGCCCAATCCCCTGAGTGCGCGTTGGGAAGCTTAGGGAACCTGTGTTAGACCAAAGGTCAAGGGTTACGTCGTATCCCACGAGTGAGTATCCGTAACCCAAATGCCCCCGAGTGGGCCCAAAGCTCGTCTCCCATTGGTCTAGCGTTCGTCCTCGGAATCTCATGGGTACGAATCCCTGGATCGAAAGGAACCCAAGCTACCCTTTCAACGAAGGAAGGATCTGGGTTTGGGCGTCGAAGACATCGTTAAATAGGTAAGGGCATTTTCAAACAATATCGTATCTTTACATGTATTTTAATTTAATTTTGCGTTATCTTGAAACTCTTGTTCGTAACCGCGGCGATTTTATAATGTGACCACGTGTAAGGTCATAAATTTATTCCAGTCTTTAATTGGTAGTTTTAACTCCGGGATTCCCACAGAATCTGGGAAAGTCAGGTGGATTTTGAAACTTTTTCGACAAGTGGGGATTTCCTAACTATTAATTATAAGTTCAATCCATAAGTTACCTATTTCGTATATAGATTAGTACGTGCACCTTGGTGTTTAGGTGAAGTTGTCCTTTGCACAACGAAAGAAAGTTCCAATATGGCAGACTAGGCCCTTCTATTTGGCTGCATTACGATAGTGTCGAAAATGGACAATTTTAATTCCGGACATCTGCGGACTCCTACTGTAGTTAAAAATCCAATTTAAAAAAGTGTATTTCTAGATACAGTACTTTGATATTGTGTAAATTCCTTTAATATACAAAACCAATACTTTTATGTACATGAACGTGTACACGGTGTATCGTACTATGGCTAGTCAACTGTCATGTTGATTAAAAGTAATATTGATTATCTGCAGGGCCAGGATTTTTAACCTTAAGGTTGTATTAATTGGTCAATGGGAAACTCTAAAGGTCAGGGGAAAAAAAGTTTAAGCTGCGAAACCTGGGAAAGTCAGGAGATTTTGTTACGAAAGTTGTGGGAACCCTGATTCATACTTTTATAATTAAAAAGCTATGCATTTGTATTGATTGCAAAATCGAAGATTTGCAAATACGATTGAAGCAAAATACTGTACAGAGAGGTCTGCATGTCTTTAACAATAATCTCTTGTTAGCTACATTTTTTACATGAACAAGTGTATGCGACAATGGGATATATATGTATACCAGAAGATTTATTACTAATCTTGATGCAGCTTACTAATAAAGCCAGAAATACTGTAATATTTAAGTGTCCAAGAGAAAAGAATGGCAGCGCTATTAGTAATGACCAGTCTTAGTTCTTAAACTTGCTCTTATATAACACGTTCGTAACTTTGTAATTGAAAATATTTTCGAAAAAAAAATCATTTTTGTTTTCATCAGACAAAATCTCTAGATGCATATCGTTGAAAGTTGAACATTTTGAGAAATACCGGTCTCATTTCCTGGGCAGAATGCAAGTATTTAAGAAATGCATGTTGTGCTTGTTCGATAAGACGGTTAAGACCATACGTATACAGGGTGAGCATAAAATCCTTCCCCTATTTTACAAAAAAATATTACAGTTACATGTACAAGGACCACATTTCGGAAAAAAGATATAGAATAGAGGAACTACTGCTTTTAATTCATGAAGCTGGTTCACTGGGGAATGCCAATTTATGTGACGAAAAGCTCTTAATTTAAAAAAAAAAAATACATCGAGTCGAGGATTAATGAAAAGGAAAGAAGAAAAAACCTCCTTTTGACTCAATCTTCCTTATTTACATTCATTCCCTCGCCACGGAGGCCCGGGCTTATTCCTTTTCGACTTTTTTGAACTCATTTTGACGGATTTTCGAATCTTTATGGGGCCATTGTGTTATATGACACTTTTCAATGGCGCTTTCGGTGCATGTACACTTTCTACGCTTATGCGTTGATAACATTCCCCTAACAGAATATGCGAAGGCGCATAGACCGTTTTGGAAGCTTCTTTCGAGCATATAAAGAAAAGCATCCACAGATGCGTTTGAATCGGAAATGCCGAGATATGACAAAGTTATCAGTGACGTACGTTCCGATTTCCATGGCTGCTGCTGCTGAGGCTTTGGCAGATAGGGAATGTGTGAGTTTATACATATACGAAAAGTGGGTAGGGTTGTTTAAGCACTGGTGTCCCACGTGACCCAGCCTGCTTATCTTATGGCTTATGCCGTTATTTCCTTTTGCATATGGCAGCCACAAGGCGAGCTTTCATACGGTCAGTTAACGTGCAACGGTAACGGAAATGGGGAATCCAACAGCGCGTATTCCGAATGGATGTATTCAAGTTTGGATCAGAAGGCAGATGGAAGTTACATGTACACGTAGTTCTCGTCTTTCTAGTTCTAATGGAGGTTGTTTGGCCCGCAGATTCGGCAGAAGGTTTATTGATGGGAGGATGGGACCCAGGCGGGGAGCTTCCAAATATCGACTGCCATTTTGGAAATTGTCCAAAGGAGATAGCAATCCATGCGAGACCACTCGAAGGCAGACTGTCTCTGCATGGAAATAATTGCATGCATCGTACTGGTCTATTGTTTTGCATGAAAGTTCATAAGAAATTGATGCGAATGTTATCCTCAGAAATGCTACACTGTTCGTGTTTTACTCAAATTGTCGGGGTGTCCTCTTAAAAAACAGTTTTCCCAAATGTCCCTACAGTGGGATAGACAGTTGCCAAGTACTGGAGACGACACGTGATTCTGCATGCTGGTTTTGGAAGTATGGAAACTGTGTTTTAATCAGCCAAGACTGATGAATCATTGCATGACAAGGTTGACCTGGAAAGGTCAGGGAAATTGAAACGTCCAGGAATAGTCAGGAAAATTTAATTCAATTCAAACTTATTACCTTACTGTCAGGAATTTAATACCTCGTGGTATGGGGGTGTAATCCATCAACCCAAATTAAGATTAGGGGGTACCACCAAGATGTTTTTGTGGACACCGATGCCACCATTGTCAAACTGAATTTCTTGCAGCTTAAGGCTATCCTTTGGAAGAGAATTTCAGCGTCGAATGGCATGCCGAAAGTAATACCAATAGTAAGAATCCATAACAGATTTTACATAACTAGTTATTGGTTAGCTTGATTAGCACAAGAATCAAGAGATGACCAGCAATTATGCAATAGAAATTAAGAAAACGAAGCCAAATTTGCTGTTTCCTTGTGAAAATTTGTGTTTGTTCTCCTGCTTATATAAAATAAACAATAAATATAGCATTCCCTACATAGGCAGAGATAAGTTGGCATTTTCAATGGCCAGGGTGGTCAGGAAAATTTTGTTTTAAAACCTGGAAAATTCAGGAAAGTTGAAAATGTCATCTCTGGGGACCCCTTGGAACGTGATTCTACTGTTTTTGTAATTTGGTAACCGGGGTTTTATTCAGCCGTGACTGTGTTGCATTACTGCCATGAAGTTAACGCGAAAATGGCCTCATCTCAAGGGGGAATTTTCGTACAGGGTGATCATAATGTCCTACAATCGTTGCAAAAATACGTTTTAAAAAATGTTAGTTACAATTATAAGGAGCAAATTTTGGAAAAATGTTGAAAACGCCAAAAGTTTTTTGTTTTATATTTGTTTTACAGGGACTATCAGCAGGCGGCACCGTAACCACGAATTTAAGATGTTTCCAAACTGTAGGAAATCACCCTAGGTTTTCCATACTATCCTCAGATCTTCAAAATCCTTCATGTGGCTGTCTTGGTGTTCCTCTCTATAGATGCCATTTTCTATTCTAGCAATTACTGCACCCCTTGCTGATACTCAGTGTGAACCAAATGATCGAAATAAACTTTAGTAGCCCTTCTGCTGTTTTCCAATATTTGCTCCTGATAACTAATAACTTTTTAACGGAACTGTTGTACTTATATATACATGTTATTATTAATTCCTGCACAGCAGTTGACATTGCTATTGTAAGTTGGAATATAAATAGTGCGTTGGTGTACCACCTGTGTAAACATGGTGAATGGATTATTACTTCTATTCCTTTGTTTTAAGAGCATAATTAGCTTTTGGCTATATGGCTGCGTATACAATTTATACTTTGTATTCTAAGGTACACTGTACCACGTTTCTGGATGACGCAGTCATGTGATGTATGGGTTCTTAGCAGATGATTTGGTAATGGGCGTTTTATACTGGACATGATAACGTTATTTGGCACCACATAATGCTATCTAGAAGCATATCAATAGATAGAGGTCACTATAACGTGTTTACGCAAAAAATGTGATTGTTAATAGGTCTTTGCATCTTTAGTCCCGGAAGTAGTGGCCACGTGATTGGCATAAGAATAGCAAGTTCTGTCATTACTCTTATGACATGACATTTGCCCAGTGACAATGGCACATATTAATACTAGACGATTTTTCACTGCCTCATTCCTTCCTGTATGGAATGACATTTGATATTGCCTGCAGCTCATAAAAACAACACGTTCGATACAAGATCACAAAATGGAACGTTTCGTTGTCCTCGTCGGTTTTCTTGAAATAAATTGAGCGAAAACTAAAATTGAGCATGGACCGCATTTGTGCGATTTCGAAGGTTTTATGCATCAAATTGCCATTGTCGAGTTTTGGGGCTTCCATTAGTTCGCTGTAAAATGCAGCATCCTACCATCGCTGGTTTCCCATTCTTGGAAATTTGTAAACGTCTGCAATGGCAGCAATATCATGTTGCTGCGGAAATGAGCATTCTGCTTGCAGAAATGCGACGTGCTGAAATGTCAGTATTATTCGTAATGATCCCTGTAGCTGCATCAGTTTCCGATTGTGCTTCTGAGAGAGCATTTAGCCGTCTGAGCAGCGCATGTCGAGCATTTAATAACCTGGCAGTTTGATTGTGTTATCCCCAAAACAGGGGGGTTTGCCCATGGAGCGTTTTTGCACAATCACATTTGGCCATCAATGGCGAAGGACTCCTCAATGTCCCATTTTTTAAAAAATGCTGAACTGATGCAGAGCGCTGATGCCACTCTTAACTCTTGTCTAATGGCGATCAATTTTAAACAAGGCATGTATATTTTGGAGTGGAACGATGGGGAAAAAAAGGATGGAGAAAAACAATTTGTCAGAAAAGCCATTATCGTCATGATGGAAATTACCCTTGGGCGCCTTAAATTATCCGACATATTCCTCATAAAAGTCAGCCATCTTTCCGAAAGTGCAATCAGGCGCTTTTGGCTACCATCTGGATGCTCATCTCCTGATGGGAAAATCGGAAAAAAATTTCCAGAGTAATTTCTGATATTGTTGAACGCGCCATGCTGCTCTGAGAAAACAAAACCGTTGGCAAGACTGTTACAAACAGCAATAAAGGCACTCGGCAACGCCATGGTACCAAAAGCTAACATTAAATAATAATAAACTTGCTTTGCATGCACCTGTTCAGGCTTTAATTGATATTGGGCGATTAATGCAAAATTAACTGAAGTGGCAGCTTCGCTGCTGTTCCATAAAGGCTGCTTTACACTGACCGGTTTAGAGCAAAGGAACATGTGCATTAAGCAATAAACCTCCAAAAGTGACGTCATCTTAAGCATTTCATGCACATATGCCAAGGATTTCCAGAGTTGACTTTCCTCCAACTTATAAACACTGTGCAAAGGACCAAAAACCTACTCGCCCAATTGAAAACACGTGTTTCAAGATCGCGCCACATGCTTGCCCTCAGCTGAAGTAACACCCTCTCTGATTTGCTGCCTTAGATTTAAAACAAAGGGTTCGATTGGTTATTTGACCACTGTCCAAAGGAATCTGTTTTCTAATGTGAATAGCAGCATGGTATATTGCACATAGTAAAATGGCATTAAGCAGATAGTACATTGCATATGATCAGGCAGTGTAAAGCAGCCTTAACTGTTAATAGCTGCTCTACGGAATAACGGTATGTCCTACTGCTGCTGGTATATGGGAAAGTGGGCTTCTCCTAACGGCTCGTAGGTTGGCAGTGATTGCCAGCGGTTTGGACAGGTAAAATGAAGAAATTGCATTTTTCGCTAGGTTAGGTTACAAGGTTTCCACAGACCTGGAAAACCTGTAATTATCCCTGAAATTGAAAAGCCCTGGAAAAGTCAGGGAAATGGATTTACTCTGAAAAAGTCAGGGAAATTCAACAAGCAAACGTACGTTTGACAAGCAGTGTAGCTTATTATTAGTTGACCAAAAAAATCGAGAGATGATAAGAAATGTGTGAAATAAATTTATAATGAAATTGTGAATTAAGCACACCTAAATTTGTAAGCACATCTAAAATAATAAGCTTATTGTGTGATAGACAACCAAAAACCGCTTAACAGAATTTCCTTGTTAACCAAAACCGCTTTAACCCAATTCAGTTAAAATACTCATTTATTTTATGCGAAAATGATTGTCATATGTCGATGGGTGTCTAGCATGTCTCCCAAAGTAAAATCACTTTGACCATTTTAGGTGATTTACCCAGGTTTGGGAAGCAGGGACAAAGTAGCTACATGTACGATATAATGCTTGATTACCTTATCGTCCAATAAGTAACCCTAGCACTTTCAGAACTTGATGTTAGCTCCTCCAGTAATTTCCAACCAGTTAGTCCAGCTTCTCAAGAATCCATTTGTCGCAAGCAGAAGCGTTATCATACAAATGTGCCGTGATGTTTTTCATGTCCAATATAGATTGTATGAAGCAGAATAATCGCTATACTGTATCTGGGCATTATATAACAAACACAGTCTGGGGTATTTGCATACGATCTAGACGCGTGAGTTGGAAATAAGGATGTCTGGTAAAATTTAGTGCTTTGTAGGACAGCCACGAAGCAAAATATTTCTGAAAACACATTGTAAAATTGCAAAATTGTAAAATTGCAAAAATGCTGAAGCATACTTACCCTTAAATAGAGAATATACACTTACGTGTATAATTACTTAAAATGCACACATGCGGAAGAAGGCTGTGTATCTTCCTTAGTTCACTTATCAGACTTGATGGTGGTTTTCCAAAATATACTGTGGATTAAATGAAATCGTGACACTTGCTAAATGGAAAAGAAGAAACGAAATTGATTTCTCTGTAAGTTTTTAGTCTCAAACCCGCTGTTGTGCTTTATGTGGGCCATATATTTCATTACCCCGACCCGGTCTTATATAATGCGATTTTGATCACAGAAAGGGATGTTCGTCGAATTTTTAAATCCAGCAAATCAATATTTTTTGCCGTTAGGACGGCATGTGCTGCAAAGATCAAGCGAGATTTTAAACATTATCAGTGTTAAGGATGACACGAAAATGTTGAGTAGTCTATTAATAGGCAAGAGCAGTCTATTAAGGCAGCAATCTCAGCCAATGCTCCATAAATCTTCCTTTGGCACATGAGGCTGGTAAAAGGCATGTAAAAACAGAGCTTTTTTATATCCACTTAGCTAATTTTGATCGATTGCCCCAAGCAGCTCTCCAACGGGCCTTGTAAACCAAGCCATAATCCAGTGTCGCCAAATTGACGTTGGATAGTTGCTGTTTAACTAAACATTGTCATATCGTCATAATTAAATCACACATACGTGACTTTTTTTTCTATGTCTGGGTTGCTTGTCGTTCCCACGATTTCTGAATTTCTCTTCGTAAGAATCTGCTGATAAAGTTGTCTCGTGTGAAATATTGTCATATGCGATATTTCGAGCGAATTCTCAGTTTTTAAATCAAATGATACTTATATTGACCCTATATATGTGGGCAAAATAATAGAAATATATTGTGGTGTTGAATCATCCTTTACCATCAATTTGACCTCCATATTTCTTGGATTGCACTTGTACAAGTTTTGAACAGTCTGTTCTACTTGAAAAAAAAAATTAAAAAGGTTATGTTAAGAGATGCAGGAGATCGAAATCTGTTTCTCAAATTTTATTCGCAATTTTTTCTTCGGAAATGTTCAACTAGAAACACCCTTTTATGTCATGTTCTTCTAACAAGCGATTATACATGACACATATCTTAATTGTTATTTATTACATTTTAATTATATCAATAACCTCTTGCCAAAATGTCTTCTATGGTCTTGCGCTTTTGAACAATAAGTTCAAATGCGATTGGCAAGCTGATAAACCAATAACCATCCATTTTAGCAAAAAGCCCGCAATAAATGTGGGAAAATACGACATTAAGGCTGAACAACATACTGTACATGTAATTATGAAAAAATGCATTTGAATAAGCTTTGTTACAAGGATGATGTGTGTCAAGTAAAAATAGTGTTTTTTTTGGTTAATTTTAGATGAAATTTTACTGCTTTTTCCATATAACTCTTGCTAGTCTTATTATACTAGTACCTAACACATTTAAGTAGCATTGATTATTTAGCGTAAGATCGTCATGGGTACTTTCACCCACATGAACCCGACAATGTAAAAACAAAACATGAACACCTGCAAAGAAAAAATACTTTCATTTGTTAAAAATTATTATTATAATCCTTACAGTAAATTGTTATTATGTTACATATTCCAAAAGATATAAAGTGCATTTTTATTTTGTTGAATATTAATGTGCTATACACTCTTTATTTTAGAGAGTTTTAGCAGCAGTATAGTTAAGGAATTCAGAAACGTACATAGATGATGGTGTATTCGGCAATGTGGATATACCCTCTAACTATTATTCCCTCGTGAATATGTCTCGAGATGTTGAAAACGAATGATTGGTTTATTCTTTGCTGTATTTCATAAAATACCAACCCAAGGAACAAAAGGTTGAATATAGTTGCAGTATATCAGCTTTACTGATAAGGAAATGTCAATGACTTGTCAGTGACATTTCGTTTGATAAGCAAGATCTGTGCGCATCTGGTTTCGATTTGTTCATGTTGAACAATTTTTTTAACCTAAATGAATATTGTCATTTTTAATGTTACTTTTGCTAATAACAATTATGAGTAAATAATTCTTTACTTTGAATAACATTATTGATCAGTTACCTGCTTTTTTAATGATGCTGTTGAAGTAAACCAATTGATCAGAATACCCAACGTCGGAATCACGTTCATATTTAAAACAATTAACTCATGACAATTTCAAATGACAAAATGATTGGCCAGCATCGATCATGATTATCGAGCTGGCATTTTCCTAACTGAACAAATGATTCTGAAATTGAGGTCCTGGTAACTGTTATCCGACTCTTCCATGTGGTCCATGTGCTGTTTGAACACTCAGGATACCTAACCCAGTTCCTTTGTTTTTTTGAGTATGTTAAACTGAACCTTTTCTCATGAGCCTTAAATTAATCTAAAACGAGCTAATGTATCCCTTTTGCAGTCTTAATGCATGTCGAAAGTAAATGCGCAGACTTGTGCTCAGATACAATTAGAACCTTCAAACATTTATGTGCCAAAATTACCAAAATGACCAATGCAAATGTGGCCTTGGATTTGATGATTTTTCAAAAGATGGATGGCAAGAAATGTTGTGTCACAATGAGTCCTCGTGATCTCGTGGATTTACGAATCAAATAAATGGTTGTCTAAGATGGTGACATACAGTGTGATATACGTGTAAACTGTGAGATCCACATTTCAAAAGTGCTTCTTAGTCCTTTTAAGTTTTCTGCAGATTTCAGTGCATATTTGTGTCGCTGTTGGGTTTGCTCAAAATGAGGGTAACTATCGTGTCATCTATGATGCAATCCTCACATGCGAAAATCCTTGTGCACGCGTATAGGAAACGTTTTATAGAAACATGGTTTCTGGAAACAGATTTCCCCTAACGTTTTAATATTTCTAGAAAAAAAACATGTTCCATGCAGCATATTGGAGGAATAAGGCCGCAAATGTTTCCTCAAGCTTGTTTCCTAGCTGGAAATGTGGAAACGTTTCGAAGAAATCTGTTTCTAGGAAATTTTCCTAATTATGGTCAATGCTTTACGTGCTGTTGTTGAGTATCGATAATTGTAGTGTTGAGTAACATGACTAATTCACTCATTGCTAGAGTACAGCAGTATAATATACAAGGGATATAGGAAATATTAATAGTTTGGGCAATAGAATTTGTTGATGGGTCACTTAATTGAATCATCGTCCGTTTGAGAATGTTCAAAGATTGAGTGGGGGAAATCACCAAATTAAGCTAAATAAACGTATGTTATCTATTGCAAGTGTTTCCAATATTGTGCCCAACTCCTGTATACATACACTGGTCTGGGCGAGTGGATACAAATGTGCAATTTGGATACATTTTGATAAGTTGGATACAAATGAATGCAAAATATCTAGTTTTGGGCAAAGTGGATACAAATTAAGTGTGTGTTTTGGAAGCCTTACACGGCCATAACTTATACCAAACAACATTTCACCACAATAATAGGGCACAATCATCGCGTATCACCACGTATACTAAGAGGGTTTTAGTGACTTAGGCCTACAGATTTTTTACTCCATATCTGAAGCTGCTCGAGAATGTCTTTATACACGATGAATCAAATTTCACATTTTGATAATGTTCAAAATATGTCATGAGTAAATTTAAAAAAAAAAGCTAACAGTTAGGCAACAGGATTTATTTCTATACATGTAATTAGTGACATGGTTCGTGAAGTGCGGATATATTTGGATACCAAAGTGAATATTGAGGATACATGTTGGATACAAATCAGTCTTAGTGGATACATTTCGGATGTAAATCAGTCATTTGGTGGATACACTTTAGGTTGTACAATTTTGCCTAGACTAACGCCCAGCCCCGCATACACGGATTTGATGTCCAAGAGGGTCGGGAGAGGGATTGTCCAGTTCGGAGGGGGTCAAAAGTCCACTTCAATGGACGTCGTTACAGCAAAACCTCTTAAATTAGGTCAAAAATACTCTTTAATCTTTCCGGTATTAGTATGATATGCGTTCGATATCGTTCGATTTTTCCTAACTTCACCTAATCTAATCTTGCCTAACCTATTACCAGTAGGCATAGGTTCGGTTAGGCTAGGCTAGGTTAGTTTTACAAGTTTCCCTGCAAAGCTTATGAGCTGTAATATCCCGTTTACACCCGAAATCTGTACCTCGATAGGCAACCGTAACTAGGTAGGATTTTGCGGAGTGAACGATGTTCTGGCAACATGGTTTGGTTATCAACCACGGTTCAGGCAGTGTTGTCGCGCAACATTTCCATTTAAAAATCCCCAAGAAATCGCAAACCAGCACGAAATGCTGTCTATTACTGCTGGTAGGTCCTATATTAGTGACTTAATTTTTCGTCCCCATGAGTTTTTGTGATTTTTGGTAACTCCATGTTTAATTTGTTAAGTTTATCTGCTGTAAGTTTGTGAGCGTCGTAAGGTTGCAATGCCAACTTGTGGAGTAGTCGGCGAACATGTAGGCTTACGATTTAGAGCTGCAAACCTCTATACATTCATTTAGGAAACTTTAATTTCACACTTATAAATGGGGAAACAAGTGGTTATATCACCGTTCGAAATAATTCTAGCATTACACGCGCAGCATCGCTCCATGTATCGTTGGAGACGCCCTGTACAAATAAAGTAACCCCCAGCATGCACCGCTCACCCCATGAATGCAGTCTGAACTTAGCTAATTCCAAACACGCTTTTTCTTTTTCACATCCTAACCACAGTTGTGGATGTATCGCGATAGGTTTTTGGTGTGAACAAGGTATAACTGCTTGTCGGCTGACAAGGTTTGCCTTGAGGTTTCGGTCAGAGTGAGCAGTTCCAATTTCATGCAAACTTAACGAGCGCATGCAGTGAAAATCACCTCAACTTGTACTAAATTTCCCCCATGTGCAAAAAATTTGGATAAACACCTGGTCATGTGTTAACACATGTGTAATTTAGGGACATTAGTGTTTATTTTCGTGAGTGCTATATACCTATTTCATTTGTGACTATGATTTCTGAAATACCCTGTATAACGAAAGTCTTACAACTTACGGGGTGTCAATCCTAAAGTAAATAATTTTAATTGAAATTGACTAATTTGTGTGCGCATCAGCACGCCAAATGGTAAAAATTAAGGACATTGAAAATGACTACCAAAACCGGTTTTTCAGGCTTTGGTAGCCATATGAACACGCGCACATCAATTAGACAATTTCAGTTATTTTTTTAGGATTAACACCCCCTATTTTACCAAATGTGCTTCAATTGCTGTAGATTAATTACATCGTGAACACAGCTATTAGTGACATTAAGGCTAATGTGGTTAACAGGTTTTACAGATGAGGAAGAACAATTACGAGATTAGGTTTACGCGCCATTCAATATACATGTATACTGTACATGTAATAAATCTCGTGACCTCTGAAAGGGTGCTTTACAGCAACGAAATACCACTGCATGCTCGATCTCAGGGCCATTAGGACATTAGCTTCGCTATTTACATGTTCAGTGTTGATAAAATAACCTTAGGCACATGAAAAAAAAGCCTTTCTGACAACGTGCATTTGAACATTGCGCAAACTCGCTTCCGAGGTAATTCTTCAAAATTGCGTAACAAAGGATATGATTAAAAATTCCAGCAGAGAACGCCGGAGAACACATTTAAACTCACCTGAGACTCAGTTTGACTCCTGCATGTATGAGAGTACAAACAACTTTGCGGAGACACCACAATATTACATTCGAAATGGGAAACGTCAATGCAAATAATAAGGAAAAGTTTCCCAACCGTCAACCGCCACCATGCAGGCTTGACACTGAATCTAATATGGTTGTTTTATCCCAATGCATTATGGGGTGTCTGATATGGGGTATCCATAAATTACGTCCGAAAGGGCCAGGCGCTAGCCTTTCCATAAATTTCGTCCGAAAAATCTTCCCAATGCTTTTTTAAATTTAGTTTTTGACCAATTTTGGAGAAATTGCAGATTTTAACCTGCATTTCAATGAATTTAGCGGCAGCAAACTTTCTCATTGGTGATCTGCAGGATTTGTTCACATAGATATTATCTTTTTATTTTCAGTGTATTCCTTTCGGCATTATTATTTTGCAAAAAAACTTTTTACAGAATACCATATGTATCCTATACTACAGGGTCTCCGAAAAATAACGCTAGGGTTATGATCGTTAATAAAGCAAAAATTCTACTTTGTAAACGGTTACTTATTTTTGCATTGGAATTTCCCACTTAACAAATTTGCTTGTATGCAATTTGAGAAAAAGCCGCGCTTTTTTTCAGTTTAACGAAAGTTTAACGAAAGTTAACCCGAATTTTCATAAAAGCCGCGCTTTTGAGCCATAGAGAAAGCAGTAATGGCGACGATAAAAGAGAAAGCCTCGTGTGTTTTGTGGTGGGCAGAGGATAGAATGTTCGACATTGTGCGGCAGAGATGAAAACTTCATGGTTAGTTGGTGAGTTGCCTTATGACATAAAAAAACATTTTCACTTTCACTAATCGCCGATTTCTTCTCTGCCCACAACAAAACACACGAGGCTTTCTCTTGACACACGATGCCATTTATAGAACATTCATGCAGATGAATATCGTTGAGCATCATTAACTCCTTGGGGTTATTAAAACTACGCTTGCAATACAAAGGTGTGGTATATAAGAAAAAAAAGGCCGGGTTTTAGCTAGTGGCCGATTAGGGCAAGTTGATTACTGCACTATATATGCAAATTTTGCGAAAGAGAATTAACGGGCAGTTCCCCTCCCACCCCTGCCATGTTAATAAATTGAAAAAATTGTATGCATGACATCTCTGCGAATAATTAATAAATCGTCGTGATAATAATTTTGCTTAATAGTCTGGTTACTTCTGGAGGCGGCAATTCAACTTTAATGAATAAATGCCCTTTGATTAATTAATAAAAAAGATAATTAAAGATTGATT